>APFE030027462.1:0-35318 GCA_000404065.3 Pinus taeda | reverse complement strand
TTAAAATTTTGTCTAGATTTCATGCCCGAGGGTCAGTTAAATTGTAGGACACTTAAATCTGGCCCATAGTCCAACTTTGACCAAAACTTTAACTGGCTCGTTCTCCCTCATACGAGCTCTAGTTGATGAACCGTTCGCACCGCTGTGACTAGGACAACAAGATCTACGCTCTGGTCCTGGTTCGCAAGCATTCTGATCACTTTGATTTTCGAGCTTCCATAAGTCCTCTTTGTCCTTTGTGTGTCTCTAGAGCCACCTAGATCAATCCTCCCCACTAAGGAGCTTTTGGTCCTTCAAAAGCATGAAAAATAATATGAAACTTCTTTGTACCTTGTCTGCATCACAAGTGTCCTCAAAGGCCTTGCTTCCATCTCCTTCACCTTTGTTCTTTGGAGCCTTAAGCGATGAGTCAACACCTGCAACCTCTACAACTTGTAGTACATTGTTTTGCAAATTACATGCTTGACTTTCATGACCAGCTAATGACCCAAACATCTCATACTTGCCACGAGTTTATATCACATACTCGGTGGTCAAGTTTACATAAAGATGGACACAATACCCCAGCTATGAAAACAAGGCCAACATATCATTGTTGCTTCAACAAGTGACGGAAAGCACATCATCATTGAAACACATGATTTATAAAAATAAGGCCAAACACTATTGTTTCATTGACAAGTGATGAAAACACTACATCACTTTCACAGTTTATCATGCAACTCAAAATAAGACCAGACATCATTGTTGCTTAACAAGTGATGGAAACACGTCATCAATTTTACATTTTGAAGTGCAACAAATGATTTACAAAAGCACGACCATGACAAGCTAACATCTAGAAACCATTTTTCACTTATTGTTGTGAATGGGTCATCCCCCTATGGTGGTCTTGCTTGTCGAACAATTATTTCCCCTAGTTCACGCACAGACACTTTGTATTTAAGGAATTGCTCTGGATGGAGCCTCCAACAAGTGGCTCTTTGATGGCCACATCTGTTGTAGTGACTGCAATACATCTTCTTCCTCCAGATCTACTTAACATGTTTCTTTACGTACTATTGAGAGGGTCTTTCATGCCTCTTCCTTTTTTGTGCTGCCATTCTTTTCCGACACTTAGAAATTGTATGGTTGTGTAATCCAAAAAAAGTACATGTTTTTCAATGCTATGTTTTGTGTTCATCATTAAAAACATGATTATAACCGAAATGAACATTCGAATATCGAGAGTGGTTATACCTTTCCTTGTTGTCTCTGGTGTAAGTATGGCGGTGAGAGCTTGCCTCACCTCTTTCCCTACAATGGAAACTACCACGGGATGATGGGGATGTTTTCCCATCATTCTCTTTCCTCGATGATTTCGACGATGTCTCAAAAGAATCTGACACCTTCGAGCATTCTCCCTCGGTGCATCTCAAGCCTGCAAATTGAGGTCTCTACACAACCTCCAATGGTTTAGTTATGCCTTGGTTATTAACACCAAGTTCTTTTCCTCCTCGTGCCTTGTCATGGTAAGGAGACTCATGTTTGTCCCCGTAATTGGTATCTCCACATCTCCAACAAAAATCATACTATGTGAAGATGAAACTGAAGGGAAATCAACATATTTTACCTCCTCTGTCGATTTGGAAAGACCTGATGAGGGCTTCTCATCATTTGTTGTTGTTGGTTCGCTAGTTGTCTCGGCGCATTCCCCAACTTCCTTTCTGACATACCCAAGTCCTACCTGACGGGCTAATTCTTCTACTTTGATGGGGTTGACAATGCCTTGGCCATTAACGCCCAAGCCTTTTCCTTCATACCCCATTTTCCTCAACCATTTGGAACCGATGCCTGTGGTATGATTTTCAAAAGCAGCAAAATCATCATTAGGAAACATACATGAATTCAGAGAATTACTTTTTACCTCACATGGGTCATGCTGAAACTTTTCCAAGGCCTCGTCCTTAGCTTGTAGATGTCGTAGCAAACTATTTTTCTCCTCTTTCTCTTCATGGAGAAGCATCTTCAATTCAGCGTTATATGTTTGAAGACTTTGGTTGTTGTGCTTCAGTTCTTCCAGGGCCTCTTCCATCGCTTGCAACTAAAGTTGCAATCACTCCTTTTCCTCTGTCTCTTTTTGTAGAGCTTCATACATTATTTCCACCCTTTTGAAAATTTTGAGCATGGTCTCGTACATCACTTTTCCATTCTCTATCGCTGCACATTCCATTGTTCATGCTTGCAATTCACATCCATGCAAAGACTGCTCTGATACCAATTGATCTAGGTCTGGGTGCGACAAAGGACCCTTCCAAGACCTTTTACTTCCATGATGTATTAGATTGTGTTTTTAAAAGAACATAAATGAATACATCTACATGTTGTAAATAAGAGGGAGATGACATTCATCAACACATGAAAACATAAGTCGTTGATAACGAAGTTCATCCAGGAGGGACTATGTCTCTGGGCCCTAGTGTTAAGATGGTGTAGGTTGCTACATTAAGTGTTGTCAATAGTGATGATGTACATAAGAGGTGATGTCTCTATCATACAAGGAAAATGCCCTCACGCAAGAGTGGCTCCAAGATATGTTCTGTTGTAGGAAATCTCATCCAAGAAGGACTCCTATCAGTATGACCTAAACTCATACATGATGATAATGAGCATCCTGCCAACATGGCATGAAAGTGATCTCAATGCAAACATACATGGCGACACTTTAGTATCCCATCAACATACAACAAAGGGATCTCAAACGAAACATGACGAATCATGACAACAAGTACATCCCACAAATGATTTTGTATCACATCAAGCAGGAATCATAAGACAAGTAAGAAACACGATCCCACATCAAACATCAATAGATTTTTGTGCAACACAATTCATAGCAAAATAAGTACATGAACACACTGTATATACCTCACATCCTAAGGCCATCTGAAGTAGATGATGTCAAACTGTTGAAGTTGGTCGTACCAACAATCTCGCTCCGTCGAATATCATGGAAATGGTTGCTCACACATGAATGCTGACACTTGCACTCCACTTTGAAAAGTGGCTGAAAAATGAAATGATCAAATGGAAAATCTGAACCATCAGATTTATGGCATCGAATAGTGCAAAATCAACTGTCAAATTTCTGAATTCTGAGAAAGTGGAATTCTAGGGCTTAAGGAATCTTTTAGATTCCCCCTAGATTCCTCAAAGATTCCCTCCTCTGGGTCCTTTGAAAATCAGCTGCTCAGATCAGGAAACTGACTGCTCCATTGGGTTCATGTCGCCTAGAGGTGTAAGATCGACATAAAATTTGTCCAATTTGGACACTGCAAAAATTTCATCCTCCTGAGAATTTTGCTCAATCATGGTTCTGCCTGCAATAAATTAATTAAAAATTTTGCCTTGATTTCCATGCATGCTCCTAGTTCCTCCATTTTTGGGTGCATTGGGCAAATACTGGGTTTATATGACATTTCAGGTGGATAAAACAATGAAATTTCAGGTGGATAAAACAATGAAATTGTTTAGGTGGATTCGTATAAACATTGAATAATAAGGAGGTAGGGTGGTCAAACCCCAACCCCTCCACATTAAAACATTTTGTTTTTTTTTTTTTAACCATAATCAAATTCGTTTTGGGGGTCGGTTCCGCATTGGGTGGCTCGTCCCATACCCCCCATAGCGCATGTTTTAATTGAATTGGGTCATTGTGTTGAACATATTAATGGTTGGTTGTGTTGGTATATGACATGGGGCTACCGCATGGTGGTAGGCCAGCCCACGTGGCTGGCGCGAGCTCGGTACCAGTTGGCCTCCCATTTATTATTGCGTACATAGGGTGGTTTGGGGGTGTGGGTCAGGTCCACTGGAGGTGGCCCACCCACCTCGTAATATTATGATTAATGTGTGGGGGTTTGGTTGGACCAGCAGGGGTCATGACCCGTCGATCCTTATTTTAATGAAAAATTTGTTAATTTTGTTGCGGTGGGTTGGGGGCCGACAAGGGTCATGGCCCGTCGGCCAATTTTAACTTAAAATTTTATATCTTGGTTGGGGGGGGTGTGGCAGGGTGGCATATATATAATATATATATCTTAGATATCTAGATATATATATATATATATATATATATATATATTATATATATATATATATATATATAATATATATATATATATATATATATATATAATATATATATATTTTATATAAATAGGGCATTTTTTTAAATTTTGTCTAACATAAAGGTTATTAGAAAAATTAAAGAGGCAACAATTCCTGCTTTCGGGAGCTAGATTTTATGCCCCAAGGTTGGTCAAATTGTAGGACACTTAAACTTAGCCCACAGTCCAACTTTGACCAGAACTTTGACTGGCTCGTTCTCCCTCGTACGAGCTCGGATTGACGAACCGTTCCACTGCTACAATCAAGATGACAAGATCTATGCTCTGGTCCTAGTTCAAAAGCATTCTGATCACTTTGATTTTCAAGCTTCCATAAGCCCTCTTTGTCCTGTGTGTGTCTCTGGAGCCACCTGTATCATTGTGTGTCAATTTGGAAAAATCCACTTATAGTATGACTCAAGTTCAATATCTAGGGTACATCATTGATGAGCAGGGTGTGAATGTGGACCCAACCAAGATACAAGTTATTTGAGATTGGCCATTCCCAACCACCTTAAAAGAGATCTGCAGCTTTCTGGGTCTTGCCAATTTCTACCACAGGTTCATGTTGGGTTTCTCTCATATCACTTGGCCTTTAAGTCAAGTCACCAAGGGTGGATCGAAAGCAACGTTCTTTTGGTTTGAATCCCAATAGAAGGCATTTACCAAGTTGAAGCACTGTCTCTGCTCTGCATTAGTGCTCACATTACCAGACCTACAACAACCATTTGAGATTGAGACGGATGCCTCCAACGATGTTATTGGTGTAGTTCTTAGCCAGCAGGGGCATCCAGTGGCATATCATAGTGAGATACTTTCAGACATAGTCCAAAAGTATCCCACTTATGGAAAAGAGATGTATTCAATTGTGTAGGCCTGCCGAAAATGGAAGCATTACATTAGGGGGAAGGAAACAGTCATCCACACAAAACATCGACCCATGCAATTCATACAGACATAATGAAATTTTCAGAACGATCTCCATCAGAAATGGTCCACATACCTACAAAAATTTCATTTGAACATTAATTACAAGAAGGGCAGCACCAATAATGCCGCAAACTGCCACAGTCGATCGCCAATCATGGCATTAATCATTGTGCTTGACTCTTGTGGACACGAGACTTTGGAATGGCCACACCTTTAGAAGAGTGATCTAGAATTTAGTACAGCATTCCAAATGCTCTTGGAAGGTAAGTCATTTCTAAATTTTCACCTCCAAGACGCGTTATTATGTCACCTGGGACACCATTGTGTACCTTCAAGTAAGCGGCCCAAGATGATTTGGGAGGCGCACTATATTTGAGTTACTGAACATTTTGGGTTAGAAAAAATAGTGGCAATACTACAGAAGTATTTTTATTGGCCAAACTTTCGACAAGATGTAGGGAAGTACATCAAATCTTGCATTATTTGCGACATTACCAAACCTACAATCAAGAAGCAAGGCATGTATACTCCTCTGCCTACTCCTAGCCGGCCCTAGGAAACCATCTCCATGGATTACATGTCAGGCCTTCCTTCGACCAATCATGGCAACGACTATGCTTTCATGGTCGTCGAAAGATACTCTAAGATGGTCATTCTAGCGACCTGTAAAAATAGTATATCAACAGAAGCCACTGCCAAACTCTTCTTTGAACAAGTATGGGTACACTTTGGGATCCCATAGTTCATTATCTCAGATCGAGACAATCGGTTCCTAAGTGCATTCTAATCAAACCTCTGGTCTTTGTTGGATAGTTCATTATCTCATATTGGGACAATCAGTTCCTAAGTGCATTCTAATCAAACCTCTAGCCGTTGTTGGATACCAAGCTCATTAATTCCATGGCCTTTCACCCCCAAACTAATGGACAAAGAAAGGTCATCAATAGGATTATCGTGCACATCCTGCGCATGTACAACTCTAAGCACCCATGCACATCGGATGTGAGCAGCCCCTATGTATAACACAGTTACAACATGGATCTCCACAGCTCAACCTACCACAACCCCTTTCAAGTGGGACTGGGATTCCAACCACTATGTCCCGTTGATGTTGCCATACCATTTGCAGTTACTCATCCAAATTCAACTCATGCCCAGTCTAAAGTTGACAGGGCTAACAAATTCATTGAGCACATTCAGCACATCCACCAGTAGTTCCATGACATATTGGACAAAGCAAATGCAAAGTACAAGCAATGTCATGATCAGTGTTGGGTTCCACACAAGTTTAAAGTGGGTGACAATTTTTGTACCATTTGTAGATGGAGTGCCTCATTGGGCCCCACCGCAAGTTTTTCACACTCCAATATAGGCCTTACACCATAAGTAAGGTTGTATGGGGCAATTCTTTAGAGCTCGACATTCCATGGTTCCTTGTCCTACACCCAGTATTCAATGTGGATCGGTTGTAGCCAGACTTTCCCCCATTGTTGAACACATCCAATGTTGCTGAGTATTTGACACCAACAAAGTTCAACCCAAGTTGTATCTAACAAGCCACAACTGTTAGGATCATGGACACCTAGATCAAGAACATTCGCCACCAGAAGGTCCAACTATATTGAGTTTTCAAAGCAAGCAAGCTCCTTCAACAGGGAAAGTGGCTCACTAGGGACCAGGTTCAACAGAATTTCCCTCACCTCATGGAGGCTTTGCACGCAATGGGGACCATTGCTTCCTAAGGGGGGAGGATTGATCCAGGTGGATATTGGTGGCCACCCATCTATCCCACCTAGACCTCTAGTCAGTTTCATCAGTACCCTTGATTATAGCAACATTTACTATTTTTTGTAGTTTTTCGGGTCTTGAACTTTCCGAGTTGTTTTAACCCCCTAAATGACAATTTTTTTTAGGTCTGATGAAGGCTCATAGCTATAATTAGGGGTCTACCACAAATCTTGTAGTACTTGGACAGATCTTTCTAACGAGGTATCCTACGCAACAAATGTAAATCAAATGACCAGGTCACAACCCCAAGAAGTTGGTTGGTCAACTAACCCCAACAAGACCCACATACTCTTGGTGTTCCATCTCATAGGATTACATTTTTGGTTGTTTAGGGTGTTTCCCTTTGTTGTTCAATAATGAAAAGACCCTTGAGCCTCATTATAACACAGTTCAGATACTAGAGGTAGCACTTCTTATTGTCATCTCTTTGATTTCTGCAAGCAAAGCAGTAAAATCATTTCCCAAATCAAAAAAATTGTCTCCCTTGTGATTCGCTCTCAGGGAAAGAAAAATATTGTGGCCACATCCACAACCTCCAGACAGGGCTCCCCTTCATGGTAGCGACAAATGGACAAGTGAGTATAGGGACATATTCACCTCACCCACAGGGGTACCCCCACACTGTCAATTCAAGCACTCCATCAATCTGACCTTGGGTGTGCTGCTACCCAACAAACCGATCTATTGACGCTCTATTCTGGAGAATGATAAAATCAAGAGGAAAATTCATGATTTGTTGTAAAAAGGGCACATCAGGCCAACTTCATGACTATGTGGGAGCTAGATCATGTTGGTAAAGAAGAAGGATAGGACTTGGAGACTCTATATTGACTATTGGGCATTGAATAAGATCACTATCTGGAATAGGTATCCAATCTCACTAATTGATGACCTTCTGGACTAGCTCAAGGGAGGGGGGGAATTCAACAAGATTGACTTGAAGTCTGGTTATCACTAGGTACTAATCAAACCTTTCGATGTGTCGAAGACTCCCTTCAAATCCAAGGAGGGGCTTTTCAATTAATTGTTTATGCCTCTGGGGTCAACAAATGCCCCCGCAAACTTCATGAGACTGATGGACAACATCTTGCGACCCTTCACCAACTCATTTGTGGTAGTGTATTTGGAAGAAATATTGATCTTCATCCATAGTTGGGAAGAGCACCTTCACCATATTCGACATCTCCTCCAAACCATGTGTCAACACAAATTATGTGCCAATTTGGAGAAATGCACTTTTGATATGACCTGGTTTCAATATCTAGGGTACATCATTAACGAGTGAGGTGTGCATGTGGACCGAGCCAAGTTACAAGTTATTCGGGATTAGCCAACCCCAACCACTTTAACATAACTATGCATCTTTCTAGTTCTTTCCAATTTCTACCGTAGGTTTGTGTTAGGTTTCTCTCATATCACTTGGCCATTAAGTCAAGTCACCAAGGGCGGAGCGAAAACAAATCTATTTAGGTCTAAATCCCAATAGAAGGCATTTTTCAAGTTGAAGCATCGCCTCTGATTTACACCAGTGCTCACATTACCAGACTTGCAACAACCATTTGAGATTGAGACAGATGCCTACGACTATGTTATTGGGGCAGTTTTTACCCAACAGGGGCATCCGTTGGCATATCACAGTGAGACTCTTTTAGACACACTTTGAGAGCATCCCACCTATGACAAAGAGATGTATTTCATTGTGCAGGTCTTCCAAAAAAGGAAGCATTACATTTTGGTGAAGGAAATGGTCATCCACATAGATCATCGACCCCTGAAGTTCATACAAATAGAAGGAAACGTCTAAAATGATCGCCATCAGAAATGATCCACATACCTACAACAATTCCATTTGACCATTAAGTACAAGAATGGCAGTGCCAATAATGTTATTGAGTGCCTCAGCTGACTACCAGTCATGGCGCTGACCACTGTGCTAGACTCTTGTGGACATGAGACTTTGAAATGGCCACATCTTTAAAAGGGTGATCCAGAATTTGACACCACATACCAGATTCTCCTGGAAGGTAAGTCGGTTCCAAACTTTTACCCCCAGGATGTGTTATTATGCCACCTAAGACATCGTTATGGACCTTCAAGTGAGCCAGACAAGATGATTTGGGAGGTGCACTACAGTCAAGTAGTTAGACATTTTGGGTAGAAAAGATAGTTGCAGTACTACAAAAGTATTTTTGTTAGTCAAATCTTTGACAGGATGTTGGGAAGTACATCAGATCCTGCACTACTTGCGCCATTTCCAAACCTACAATCAAGAAGCAAGGCCTGTATACTCCTTCCCCTATTCCTTTCTAGCCCTGGGAATCCATCTTCATGGATTACATGTAGGGTCTTCCTTCCACCAAACATGCCAATGACTGTGCTTTCGTGCTCGTTGACAATTCTATAAGATGGCCATTTTGGTGGCCTGCAAGAAGAGTATCTCAGTGTAAGCCACTAACAAACTCTTCTTTCAACAAGTATGGGTATAAATTGGGATCCCACGGTCCATTATCTTAGATCGGATAGTCAATTCCTAAGTAAATTCTGATCAAGCCTCTGGTCGTTGTTAGATACCATGCTCACTAAGCCCACGGTCTTTCATCCCCAAACTGATGGTCAAACATAGGTCGTCAACAGGATGATCGTGCACATCTTGCACATCTACAACTCAAAGCACCCACACACATGGGATGAGATCCTTCCCTATGTCCAACATAGCTACAACAAGGCTCTCCATAATTCAACTGGCCACAGCCCCTTTTAGGTGGGACTGTGATTCTAGCCATAATGTCCCATTGATGTTTCCATCCCATTTGCAGCTACTTAGCCAGATTCAACTCATGTCTAGTCTGAAGCTGACAGGGTTTACAACTTCACTGAGCGCACTTATCACATCTTCCAATAGGTCCATGACATGTTGGATAGAGAAAATAAAAAGTACAAGTAGCGTCATGATCAGCATGGGGTGCCACACACATTTCAAGTGGGTGACAAGGTTTGGTTACATTTGCAGAAGGAGCACCTTGTTGGGCCCCCCTACAAGCTTTGACCACTCCAATATGGATCTTACACCATCACTAAAGTTGTAGGGGACAATTCTTTCGATCTAAGAATTTCAACGTTCCTTGGCCTGCACCCAGTATTCAATGTGGACCGATTATGGTCATACTTTCCCTCATTATTGGACACACAAACCAAGAACACTCGCCAGTAGAGGATCCAACTATATAGAATTATCAAAGCAGGGCAACTCCTTCACCAAGGTAGGTGGCTCACAAGGGACTAGGTTCAACAGAAGTTCCCTTAGCTCATATGGGCTCTACACACAATGGGTACCATTGCTTCCTAAGGGGGAGAATTGATCCAGGTGGATATTGGTGGCCACCTACCTATTCCACCTAGACCTCTAATTAGTTTCATCAGTTTCCTTGATTATAGCAGCATTTACTAATTTTAGCAACTTTTTGGGTCCTAAACTTCTCGATTTGTTTTGACCACCTAAATGGTGTTTTTTTTAGGTCTTCCACAGGCTTGTGGCCATAGGCAGGGGCCTGACATGAATCGTATAATACTCAGAGAGATATTTCTAATGAGGTATCGTACACACCAAATGAAGATCATATGACCAAGTTATGATCCTAGGGAGTTGGCTGCCAACCTAAACCTAATGAGGCCCACGAAATCTTTTTGTTTTGTTTCCTAGGGTTAGGTTTTTTGTTTTTTAGGGTTTCCCTTTGTTATTCTATTGGGGCCTTCATTTCTAGAGGAATTAAGATGTTTTTGAGAGAAGTCAAAAGTTTGGTGACAAGTGGTGGAAATGGTTATTAGAATGTTGCAGAAATAACAGTTGGGGAAAAGGGAAGGAACTTGTGGAAGACTGGTGATTGCAGAGGGACGGCGGGAAGAAGAAGATATAGTTGAGCAGGAAAAGAGAAAGGACAGCCGAGGAATGGAGATAGTTAAGAAAGGGAGAAGGAACTAGTTGTTCAGGTTGGCACATAGAGAGGAGGAAGAAGAAGACAAAAGGCAGAAAGGAGAACCGAAATATAGTGGTTGTGTTCTGGTTGTTATTGTTGATGTTGCTCTTCTTGTGTGGCAGAGCTATGAGAAATACTTTGTGTCTACCCTTCCATAAGCTTCTATTTTGTCTTGTTAGATTCCTAGATGTTGAGGAAGAGTCCTTGAGCCTAATACACTGTATCACCTTTCGTATTAATGAGGAATACTGTTATGGGGATCATTGTGTGTTAACTGTGTGTTATTCTGGTTATGTATTCACATGTTTAAGTATTATTTTTGTTATGGCATGTTGGGATCCAACTTATTTGTAGAATGACTCAATGTTCTCTGCTCTCTATTCTTTGATATGGTCTTCTCTGATATTGGATTCCAACCCTCATCTAACTAAGGTTGTGACATGCTTTGGGTGAGACTCCTTACCCATTCTGGGTAAAGTGAAAATGTCAGTGTTGTTCTAGACTACATCAGAGCCTTGTTTGCCCCTATGCCTGAACCCCGGGGTCTTGATATTTCTGTGCCAACAAATGGTTCCATTGTCGAGACCTAAAATTCAAAAAGGAGGCTTGGAATATGGTATCGAGGATCTTCAAGAAAGAACAACAAAACTAGTGGGATGAGAAAGTGGACCAGTTTGTTTCTCAGCAAGCTCAACTCTACCGACGAACTATTGTGAAGACGAAGGAAGAAAGCATGTATTTAGAGCTTACTAGTGATCAATATGATATCTTCTAGTGCAAGTTCCCAGAAGAAATTTATACCTGGTTGTGGAGATTGTAGGTGAAAGGAAAGTATAGTGAACAAAACCCATCTTGTCTCACCTAGACTCAAGCGGATCTCACTGCGCTACATCGTCTTGATACAGATCTGATGAGACCAATATATTTTTGGGTACGAACAACGCTGGAAGGATATATTATTGAATTTGCAACATAAAGCCATCAGTATTTTTCAAAAGTTGAATCTGTGTTCTGATCGAGGTTTCGAGGTAAGCTGCTAAAAGAGGTTTCCCTTTGGATCAAAGTTTTAATGGTGGAAGAGTGCTTGTTGGTGTTCCAAAACATGAGCATAGCAGCGTAAACACCTAGTACTGGGGGAAGGACCTAAAGCTAGGGATGCTATTGAGCGTGGAACTATGAGACTCTCACGAGGATGGACAAAGATGACTCCTGAAAGTCCAAGGATCTAAGAGCGAAAAGGAGAGCTCGAATAACGGAGAAATGGTAGAAAAGGGCCATACAAATGGTTGAAAGGTGACAAAAGGGATTGCACCCAGCAGGAGCGGTGTTGAGAGATCTGGAAGAAGGAAAAAGTATGGAATGAAGCTTAGTGGGAGGGGAAAAGATGGTTGCAACCACAGTGGGTTTGGAAGGTGATAGGGACTCACCCCCGCCAATGGATATGGAGATGATGGATGGAAAGGGCCATGTGGGCTAGGAGGAAAGCCTAAAAGCTGACATGCCTTTTGTTATACGAATATTGTTTATTGAAGATGATGCATCCAAAGGAATCAGTGTGCATGTTAATTATAAAGCTAGTACTAGTAGCAGTGGAGCTAATAGTAGTGGTACGAATTTACAATGATCACTGTAGCCTAGATTAAAAGGATTTGTGCTCTTAGCCCGGACTCAGTCAAAAATGGCAGGATCATTCACTAGGTATCATGAGTTCTCTGGCAATGGAAACGATGACGTAGAATAACAATGGTATCTGTGTGAGGCCATCTGAAGGCTCGACAGACGCTGGATGATGTGAAGTTAATCGAGTTTCAGACCAATCTCAGGTAAAGGGCCTTGAGATGGTTCATAAAGTGGTCAGAATTACACCAGAATCCAACTGTGGATGATATTAAAAGAGAATTTGTACAAGAATTCAAACTTCCACAAATCAATCAACAAGGGTTGTCGAAGTTGTGGGAGTCCAACAATCAAAGTCAAGACTGACATCATAGGAATCCAGTGGTCCACCTTACTAAATTTGAGAAGTTTGCATGTGTTTGGGATGACTTTGGCAGCAATGGAATGCAAAAATTTATTGGTCAGCAGAATGCATGGAGGATCACTCTAGCTCGACAAAGAATACCCAATTCATACAGTAGACATTCAAAGGCTCATGGGTTTCTCAGCGAGAGGAGATGTGGTTTCAACTGCATTCCAAACAACTTCCAAGAGAGTGAAGAAGGCAAGGGATGATGACTACTACACCAAATATGATACTAAGAGAGGAGGAAAGGGGGCACGCATAGATTTGGTCAACTCCCCAAAAATCAAGTTCGCCTAATACATTATTGCAGGGAAGATGATGCATCACTTTTCCAAGAATGAGTGCACGTTGGATACAATTTCAGTCACAGGCATTGCATACAAGGCGGCCAGTGTACTTTCCTCCTCCAGGAAATGTTCGAAGCCTGTGAAAATGTCTACAAGTGGTCCACACATTTTATTTATGGCTATCTTGTTGTTTCTATGGTAATGGGAAATGGTGCCCACCAGAGGGTCGGGAGCTAGCTCCCATCACAAAGGACAAGCCTTTGGCCCTTAGGGAAATGCCTTGGAGATCTTCAGGGGACCCAAGCAACAAGGAGATAAATGAGGCTTCTTTTGGCAGCTGGTACATAAAAATGTTGCAAGTAATCAAGGTTGCAGAATCGGTTCCTAGGTCCCTAGGTCCCTACTTGATGAATATTCGTCATAGATTTGGTTCGTTTTTAGTTGTGGGAACACCTGGGTGAGGTCACATTGTGTTCACCCCCATACTTTCTAGATGTGAACCCAAAAGTTTATGTTTTCAGCCAAAGCTTTCCACATAGAGGTTAGTTCGTGGCTAGGAATTGCAGGGGAGATTCAAGAAGGTAAACACATCTATTTCTTTGACGGGATGTTATGTCAACTAATACCAGGAAAAACAATTGTGGATTCCAGAAAACTCTTGGACGAGGAGGAGATGCAACCAATCATCAAACAGTTGAAGAAGAAAATGAGCTCAATGAAGGAAACCATCGCCAACATCAGGATCTCAGCAAGTTTGGTTTCCAACTTTCCTAAGTTTCAAGGTTTAATACAGCAGGGTCCTTTTATTATTTCCCCTCTAGTTGTTGTAACGTCAGTAGTAGGACCTAATTCACAGTCCAAACCCACCATCCGAAAACCCCGTAAATCAAAATCAACTCAACCTCCAGTCAGGGCCAAAATTCTGAAATCGACACCCTCCAATACTGCCTCGCCCATCATTGAAGAAATTTCGCCCTCCACTTCATTTGCGTCACCTAGCTCGCGCAACCCATCACCGCATACTGCATCAACATCTGCCACCATCTAAGAAACTATACCCTCTGGGACATTATTGGGCACAGAAATAGACATGGAGGTTGATTATGTTATCTAGTCCATCATGGCAGTCTCCTATGAAGAAATTGTCACTGCTTCCATGATGTCTTTATTGCTAGAGTCGGGTCCACTACTAAGCACAGGACCCATCATTACCCAACCACTCACCACCATTATCAACCTAGTGTCACTACCACTTCATCTTTTTCCTCCAGTTACACCACCAATCCAAATCACTCCTCCATTGGCTAAACCATCACAACAAGCTACCTCTCCCCACAAACACTTAGACAAGTCTATCACCAGTGGGAATCCCTTGCATAGTTGGTTCCCAGATCCATCAACTATGCACCAAGAGGATCTTCAGGGTTGGTCCTCAAACAAATTGCTTACTTTTATTCAGCAAGCCTCACAAAAGGTCGTACCGTTGCACAATGATCTAACTACCAACCATGAGCAGCAACAACAACAAATTGCTTCACTCACAACCGAACGTGATCAACTCCACCAAGGTAAGCAACAACTCCAAGGGAAACTAGAGCAGATCCCTGTGAAATTCCAGGTACTGTGGCCATCAATTTATGATGTTGTGACTAATTCCCAGGAAGACTTCTCAGCTTGCACACTGGTCGAATGGTACGACCATATCCAGGTCACATGCCATTATTTAATCTCTACCAATTGAGAACTCAAGAAAACCATCGTTTCCACAAGAAGTGCATTGTTAAACTGTGCCATGCCATTTTCCAATGAGATATAATACAAGATAATAATCATTGCTGCCCTGAAAGACTCCATTGTCAATGTCGCGAACAATGCCTACACCCTTGCAACAAATTCATGATTGGTCAGGATGCCTTGCAAAGAAGAACCAACCGGTCTACCCACTCCGCAACTGGGTCAATTGTAGTGCCCACTCTAGTTTCCTAACCCTAATATGACATTATCTTAGATACTTTATTCTTTGAGGACCTCAGGTTGAGGATTCAAACACATGAATCTATTAGTAGTAATTGTGATATTAGTGGTTGTGATGTTTATGTATGTTCTCCATTAACATTATGATGATGATAGTATTAATGGTTAGGTATGTTCTCTATTGGTATTATGATGATTGTAACATTAATGATTATGCATGTTCTCTATTGATATTATGATGATTGTAACATTAATGATTATGCACGTTCTCTATTGAATTTATGATGATGATAGCACTAAAGGATATGTATGTTCTCTATTGATATCATGATGATGATAGCTTTGATGGATAGGTATGTTTTCTATTGATGTTACAATGTTGATAGCCATGATGGATGTGTCCCCTATGTTACCTATTTGCATTATTTTTGGTTCACAATGAACAAAGATGCGAATGACTAGGTGATGGCAATAATGTTATTATGACAATGGCTAACACTAAGAAACCTTGTTACTGATGATTATTGAGCATGGTAGGAAACCACCAGAGGCACTCGCATATGACGAGTTGAAGACACCTGGCACAGATTAGTTGCTTGACCGTATGACTCACATATGGGTGATGATGTTGTACAAGTGGATGGAACTACATGGGAGGGGTGGGACAGTGTCCCTGATCTCACCCACTAGAACTCTTGCCATGACCTGGGCTAGAAAGGTTGAAACACCTTCATCTTTAAGATCACGATGCCATGAGGGCAGGTCCCAAAGTTTGGTCGCTCATGAGGATTTTACCGGGCGGTGCACATCAACGTAGATTCCTTGATCCCTGACACGATTAGTCTCACTATAGTAGGCAACATAAGAGATGATAGTGTTCTATGTTGTTGCACCTATACTTTCCCCTCGTAGTCATTGAATGCTTGAAGGGCAAGCGGTGTGGCACCCATGGATCAAGGGAAGTTATTTAAGGGCACGACCAAACTTGGCACCCTTGGAATCATTAAAAATAAATTAAATAATAAATATAATCAAGGAATGAAAACTAGGTAAATTTACATCAAGGATAAATGATGTTAGAAACCGAGGTAATTAAATCAAAAATAAAACTCGGGTTAAGAGGATCATAAGAAGAAATAAAATAGGTTACCTTAAAAACTCTACCCTTCCCATGTTGGAAAATAGTAGGTAGATTATGTAGTTTAATTAGGTAAAAAGGGAAAGAGGGACATAATTGTAAGGATAAAGATTAATCCTAAAATAGTTAAACCTAATTAAGTGAAGAAAATGGTGAATTAAAATAAGATTAATAAATTACATTCTAAAGAAATGAAGAGAACCTCCATGTGGAAACAACCAACATAAGAATATCCATCTAAGAAATAGCTTGAGGTAAATTAAGGAGTAGATAGGGGATCAAATCTTGACTCATTAATTGACTTTAGTAATGAACACAAATTAAGGAGTAAAAAGGGGGGATCATGAGGCAAATAGAAGAAGAAATAGGAACCTTGATTGAGGTGAAGAAAATATTAGTTTTAAATTAAAATTTAAGTAAATAATTTTGGAGACCCTTGATGAGAAAGTGACACATGGGTGGGTGAATAATCAAACTATTGAATTATAAAAAAATATGTTAATTATGCATGACATGACAAGTGTCACCTATGAGGACTCCTATAAAAGAAGGGATAACCCATGGGAAAAGGGACTTTGGAACCCTGTGGTGGGATGGATGAGACTATGTCAGAGCAGTGATTACGAAACTATAGTGAGTTTGGTGAGGTAGAGGATTTAGAGAGGGGACTCTTGAGCCAAGGAGTGCTCTCCTCTACCAGCTATTTCATTCCTCCATTGTACAACCCCATTGCAGCTCGGGGTCCACGGGGAAGAAGAGTACCCAAGGAGTAGGCTGGGAGGTTAACCGTGGGTCATCACATTGATCAAGTACGACGGCGTTCACTATTGGAGGTGACCGGCAGCAAGGGAAGACAAGTAACGACAAATCAAGTGGAGTCTCGTCTTCTGGTGAATGGTCCATGTGTGTTGCAATATTATTTTGTATGATTTCTTTATGGCCTTAGTTAAATATATGTCAATTTTATGATATGTTCAATGAAACGAAATTTAGGAATGCGTTAGACAGTTGCTGAATAAATTTGAGTTCCCAATGTTTTTCCTCTTCTGGTTGTATTTTATTGTGAATTGTTTATATTATATTATATATATATATATATATATATATGGTATAGAAATGTTCCTCACACTTGGTATGAGAGCTATGTTGAACAATTGAGACCTATGGGCCCATGCATGCAGAACTAAAATAAATTACTATGACAGATCAACGTTCTTTCGAAAAAAAAAACTAACTAATATTGCAACTCTTTTGTTCGGCATAAAAACAATGAATGGAGCCAGATATATAAATCGAGCTGCAATCACATTTTAAAGCTTCTCCAAGAGCATAAATTAAATTTCAAGCTAATTGAAACATGGTTCAAATAAAAAACAAAAACAAAGCTTCACACCAAATATTTGCTTTTGCAGTGTTCACAACTTTTAGTGGATACATTGGTCTCACAATTTCTAGGCACGGAGTTAGTTGCTCTCCATTTCTAATTTTTTCTTTTAATTCTACGTCCGATTGCATCTCGGTCTTTTGATTTACTAGTATTCTGAGGTGGCTTCAGATTGAAACATCCTCAATGCATATCGGACATTTGTTCTAAGTGGATTTCTGGGCTTGGGGAATAGACCCCTGAAAGCAACAGGCTAGCATCTATAAGCTTCCCATCGCATGCGTGTATTATGTTTGTGTTGGGTATTGACAAGGGCTTGACGCTAAAAGGAACTGGGGTGTTCGGTTTAGGTCACTTTAGGTATTTACAAGGTTGTGTGGGGGTTTGTGGGTTGTCGAAATCTTTTTTGTATTTGTTGCAGAGCTGAAATTATTTGTGGGGGCTTCCATGAATGTTGTCATCTTGAAAATTGTTTTCAGAACCCAAAAAATGTTTCAGATTTTTACTGATAAACGTGCATTTGGATAGGTTAAATACTAAGTATTCATTGGATTACATGCATCGGGATTGGTCTGCAAGGCTTTACAAACAATTTCTGATAGTATGGGGCTAGTGGGTGGCTATTGTTTATTTTTACTTTTACTGTTTCCCTCATGATTCACTGGTTACAGCAGGCAAATTTTATAGTTGACCGATATTGTTTAAAACATGTTCTGTTTGGTATGCCCTCATCAAGAACTTCTAGATCCGTCCTTTTTTGTTTCAGAATATCACCACAGTTTAAAGAGTGCATTGATTTACTTTAGTCTACATTTTATCATGTCCCGTTGGTTGTTATCGGTGGTTGCAATTGGAAAATTTAATGGTTGGTTGATGCTGTTAAAAACATGATTTATTTGGCATGCTCTCTGAAATTTTTAGATCCTTACTTTTGTGTTTCAGAGTAGCACCAGGGTTTAAGGAGTACATTTATTTGCTGCAATCTGCATCAATTCACTATTTATTTGCTTGTGCATTGTATACCAAAGCACAAATCTCAACACCCCATTCTATTTGCATTGCAAACACCATTAATCAAAACATTGTATGTAATGTCATTGGGTGTAATTCCTTCCACAACATTTCCTCTAGATTTAGTTTTTCGTTCTAAGGTTTCTCCATGATATTTGAGCCCCGAATCAAGACTATGGAAGTCTTCTCGTTTAAAAAAAAAAAAAAAAAAAAGGGAGATCAAGTATGCTTCTGACTCTACCTATCTTTTGTCTAGATTTGGAAGCTTCCGATCTTTCAGGTTTAGATTTAATGCAGTGAGTTGAGCATATGACCCCATATCAAAGAAATCCAACTTTTTATTACCCAATATTTCTTCTAACCAGGCCCCCTCGCAGTTCATTGAATCATAACCCCTTGGTCTTCACCCATCAACAAAAATTTGGAAAATCAGACTGACGGACTAGTTTGGTACTAAACAGATAGAAGTTGGTCCAAACCCCCTGAGCCCACTATGAACCGGCCGAGCTAGCTCACAGACCACATCTGCATTTTTGGGTCTGCAAACAGGTTGAAGAAGCGAGACAATGTTCCAACTATATATGTCCAGTGTATAGTGTTTTCCCTTTTGTCATTTCTACTTACTGGCCAGAGTTGGTCCTCTTATAGCAAATTAGTGAGAACTTTTAGGCCGTTATCATGAGGATTAAAGGTGACTTTTGGAAGGCCTGAAATTGTATGCAATGGGTTTAGATTCTAAAGAAATGATTGCTGCATATTCACATCGATAGAGTGTTTGTTGTTTTGTATGCATTGTTGTAATAATCTTACGTATGGGAAAAAAACACCTCATCAACAGTTAACACAAACATCATCTTTTCACCTAACTCAAAATCTGTATTAGGTCAATAGGGGAGGAGATCACAAATCTATTGATAATACTAGGAAGAAAAGTGAAAAAAAACAGCTGATGGTTTTTTCTAGCAAATGTTGTTCATCACTCAACATTATGTTAATATTATTTTACTAGGTAAGTCAGGGTTTTTGAAGGCTGCCTAATGTTCTATGAACAAAATATAAAGCAAGACAGTCTTGCTCACTAAAATAAATAAGGGTCGAGTTGCATTTCCAACAAATGATTCAGTTAATGGGGGTTCTACATGCAGTCAAAGGATTGGAAGTTATGGACGGCATAAATGTTCTCAAAGAATCTTAAGTTGTTTGCAACGTAATCTTTCTTTAAAATATAATTGTTTTGTCTACTTTTTAAAAACCGATTCATTGAGTCTGAGTGGATCCAAGTCCAATTCAAAACTAAGTTGAAATCCAAGTAAGAGTTTTAAAGCATATCTTTCTAATATATGCCCTCAAAGCATGATCAGAATGCTGAGACCTAAAATATTTTCCAAAAGTATCCCTGAGGATGTAATTGGTAATAACTAGATTTTCAGGACATTGACCTTACAAATGGAGAAATGTGTCAAATTTCTTATAATACCATGATTTCTGTCCATCTAAATGTAGATATTTTTGTAGCTACTCTCTCATCTCATCAAAATCTACCGAGCTTGCCCAAAATTTCCATTCTTTCACGACCCATCAATCAAAATACCATAAGTAATAGCGTCAGGCTCACACCCACGAAATATCATGCTATTAACTAGCTTAGTGGCCTCATAAATATGCCCAGACTTGCAAATTAGTGTATCCAGAACTCATGTTTTGAATCTCTTGTGTTGATCTGAAATGCAAATCAATTCAAGTAACCAAGGTGACTGCAATAGCTATGTATTTCACCTGTAACTATCTTGAAGTTCTGGCCATTGACTGAGCTATGTATCTGCAATAAAAAAAATGGAACCACATGACTAAAGTCTAAAACCCAAAATATTGTGAGTGAATGCCCTGTTTAAGCATTTTAGAGCACTAGCACTTTAAGAACAATATAGTTACAATGAAACTGTAATGGCAGGGGTATGAGTAGTGGCATTCTCTATGTAGCTTGCTACCATCTAATGCCATAGCATTCTCTCCCAAAAATAGAATCTTTCAGCACATATATTCAAACGTGTGGAAATGTTTCATTTTCAATACTCATCAAGAAGTTTTGCTGCTTCAGTTTGTCTTCTATCCCATTCCAAGAGTATAGCGAGCAAAATTTTTGTTTTGTTGCAGTCTATGATTTAACACGTCGAGAGACATTTACAAATCTATCATACATGTGGTTAAAAGAATTGGACCTCTATTCTACATATCAAGATTGTATCAAGATGGTTGTTGGGAATAAAATAGACAAGATAATCTCGGTAATCTCCTTTTAGAATAAAAATTCAATCAAATCAATGCATATGGAATATTAGTCATGATTATTACCAATGTTGGAATAGATCTAGAGGTGTCTAATGAATAAATATTTTTCTTGTTTCTAAATGAATATAGTTATTGAATATATGTATTTTGTATATTGTATATCTTACCAATGTTGGAATAGATCTAGAGGTGTCCAATGAATAAATATTTTTCTTGTTTCTAAATGAATATACTTATTGAATATATGTATTTTATATATTGTATACCTGTGTGCATACGGTCCCTTTTTGAATTGGAAGAAAGCTTTAGGGAAGTATTCTTTAAACTTGAAACATAGACAAAAAGAAGAAACATTGATTATTATAGTATTAACATGGGTGCATGCTTATTATAAAGTGTGGTGGATGGCCTCCACACTTGAGGATAAGCTATATGGCTAGCCAAACCAATGGTTCATGAGTATCTTTTTCTTGTTTTAAATGGTTTGGTTCATATTACAAATGGAGTATTGATGTCTTTTGAGATAGAATAAGGGGCAAGTCATCCTTGACTCATTCCCGTCTTCCTCTCTTTGGCGAAGTTTTGGCAATAAAGCACTGAAATCAAAATTTCTCCATTTATGACTGAAAAAATGACCATTGTTGAAAAAAATTGCCATTCGAAAAATTTTCTGAGGTTCAGGGCATTGGGACATGGGATAAATTGGTTAAAAAATCAGGAAAAAAATCAGAAAACCATGGAAAGTATTAAAAAGTAAAAAAATGATTTTTTTTTTTGTATTTTCTAAAAAAATATGAACCAACAAAAACATCAAATAAACACTTCAGCACATAATTATGGAAAAAACACTGATATATATGATGTAGTGGATGCCAATTGATAAATCAAAGTTCAAACCTTCAATTTTGACACTAAATCTTGATAATTTCCGGTTCAAGACTAATAAAATACAAATTATATATAATAAATGTATCTCAATATCATGAGCTACAATGATTAATCTAGCAGCTAGCTATTGATTCCTGATAGGTAAAGAAATGGCTCATCCTCTCATAGAAGAAGCCCTGTAGCTGGAGATGCATGACCATTGGCAGGTGTTTCACCAAAATAGTGAGCAAAATTTTTGTTATTTTTAAGCATAGAATCGTGCACCTTCCACCATCAAGCATGGGAAACATCAATGGAAAAATTTTAAAGAATGTCCAAATTCCAATTTGCAATCATAATATCGAAACTAAAACCATGGGTTTATTTCCTTAGTGCAGAACATACAAAATTGGAGGATCAACTTCAAAGAGATATGTTTTAGGCTTCTTATCTCGTGAGTTACTTGACCAGAAATGTTTCAAAAGATCATTGGGTTTGGCAGACAATGTCACCATATCAATATTTCATTAAGAATCCCTAGTCACCACCATCGTATGGCTCTATGCCATTGATATGATCCATAAGCAGCTATATGGAAGGTACAAATTGATGGTTCTATTACTATCACACCATCATTGAAGAGTGCTCCATTATTTCCTATGGCTGTTAATTCTGGCATACCAAAAGGAAAATCTATGTTCCTAAGATTAGGTCAGTCTGCATCAATAGAAATTATCATTCCATAGTTCCACTCATTGTATGCATCATGCTCACCCCCTTTGGATTTTGAATCCTTGCAATTTGCTCAAACTGGTTGAATTGCAAGATAATCCTCACAAACCCTGACAGCCTCCCTTAGTAGAAGAAAAGAAAGACAAGGGAGAAGGAGATCCTTTCAAAATATTGCTAGAAGAATCCCTTGAGTGAAAAAGGAACGCGATGATGGAAAACTTTTCCCAAATCCTTTGAAAATTACCCACAGGCGACTCATCTTCATTCAGTAGCCACTCTGGAGGCGCCACTCCCTTAAGGTACAAGTCAACTTTTACATTATCATATTTGAATGCCAGATAGATGCAAATGATGTAGATAGCGGCTAAATCTATTGGAAAGGTATTTTTCAATTCACGATTTTTTAAATTGGGAAAATATTACTTTTGCACTTCTCAAAGCCACCCCCCATGTCAAGATCTGGTGGGAAAGCCACTGTGAATAGAAGGAAGAGAAAGAACTCTCATTGTTTTTAGCTACACCCACTTGGAATTATTTCTGAGACGTCATCAAGGAATAATATTACCCTTTTGAGAGCTATGAAGATAAATACATAAAGTAGACCACGCTGTGGCAGGGAAGGGACCAATACGTGCTGGAATTCACAAATATTTTCCATACCCTTCGCATGAAGTTGGGTATCAAGTATTTTGAGTAGCATTTGGTACTCAAGTACCGTGACTGTCTACACAAGTACATACAAGATGAGATGGAGTTATTGGACATCTCCTCGCTTGGCACTGCCTATCGATACATTGTCAATATCAAGTAGAAATTTAAACAAAAGAAGCGAGACTTTGGATCTATGAATTTGAAGCAAGGGAAAGGCATCCCCAAACCATGGAACAAAGGACAAAGCCAAGGTGAGCTGAACCAGGAAAACCTGTCGAAACCGCAAACAAATAACAACACCACCAAGACAAAGAAGGACACAGGAAAATGGTGAGTTTCATAAGAGCTCCACTCACAACACAAGTGAGTGTTGAGCCAAGCAGCCACTGGTGGCTGAGTTGAAGGCTTCTGAATTAGATGCATGTTCCAACCCTAAGTCAGAACCCGATAAGGGAAATGACAAAGGGAAGGAGATTATTAATGTGGAGAGAAGTGCCACCGTTTCCACCACCAAGATATAAAATATTGAGCCCGTAGATCCAGAGGAGGGGGAGTTTCTCTTCCATTCACATATGTGGGTGAAGGGTTCTCTGCTACAATTCATTATCAATGATGGGAGCCAAAAAAATCTCGTTTGAATAGAGGTCGTGAAGTGGTTGGGCATACTGACCATACCATACCACACCACACCACACCCTACAACATTAATCCCTTCACAGAAGAGGTATTGTGTGATGCTGCTCCTCTTGAAGTTTGTGATGTATTATTAGGCCAACCGTACTTGTGGAAGTGTCATGTTGTGTATGAGTTTGCACTATTATTATTACTTTGGACAATCAGTTATACAAGATACTGGAGATAAAACCACCTACTGCAATCTCTTTTATCTCTGCGAAGCAATTCAATAAGATCATTTCCCAGACCAGGAAATTTGTCTTCCTTATGATTCACCCTTCGGGTAGTAAGAGGATTGTTGCCACATCCACGACCTCCATACAGTGCTCCTCCACATGATAGCAGCAGATGGACAAGGTCATGGAGGAGTACAGGGACATATTCACCTTACCCACAAGGGTACCCCTACACTGTCAAGTCAAGCACTCCATCAATTTGACCCCAGGTGCGCCACTACCTAACAAAACAATCTATCAATGATTTTTTCAATAGAATAATGAAATCAAGACACAGATTCAGGAGTTGTTGCAGAAAGGGCACATTAGCTTAATTTCATCACCCTGTGGGAGCCCGATCGTGTTGTTATAAAAAAAGGATGGGACCTGGAGACTTTGTATTCACTATTGGGTGTTGAATAAGATCACTATCTGGAATAGGTATCGAATCGCACAGATTGATGACCTTCTAGACCAACTCAAGGGGGCAAAATATTTCAGAAAGATTGACTTGAAGTCCATTTATCACCAAGTACTAATCAAACCCTCTAATTTGTGGAAGATTTCCTTCAAATCCAAGGTGGTCCTTTTTGAATGGTTGGTCATGCCTTTCAAGTCGACGAATGCCCCCGCAACCTTCATGAGACTGATGGATGACATCTTTTGTCCCTTCACCCACTCGTTTGTGGAAGTGTATTTCGATGACATCCTGATCTCCAACCAAATTTGGGAGGAGCAGCTTCAGTATATTCGACAGGTCCTAAAAACCCGGTGTCAACACAAATTGTGTGCCAATTTGTAGAAATGCACTTTTGGCATGACCCAAGTTCAATATTTGGGGTATGTTGTTGATGAGAGGGATTTTCATGTGTACCCAGCCAAGATAGAAGGTTTTTGCTGAGTTGAAGCATCGCCTCTACTCTGTAGCAGTGCTCACATTACCACACCTACAACAACCATTTGAGATTGAGACAGATGCCTCTTACTATGCTATTAGTGCAATTCTTACCCAGCGGGGGCATCCAGTGGCTTATCACAGTGAGAGACTTTCAAAAACAGTCTGAAAGTATCCCACCTATGAAAAAAATATGTATTCCATTGAGCAGGTATGTCGACAATGGAAGCATTACATTTTGGGGAAGGAAACAGTCATCCACACAGACCACCAACTCCTACATTTCATACAGACACAACGAAAGTTGCAAAATGATTGCCATCAGAAATGGTCCACATACCTGCAACAATTCCATTTGAATATTAAGTACAAGAAGGGAAACACAAATAATGTTGTAGATTGCCTTAGCTGACCATCGGTCATGGCATTGACCATTATGCTTGACTCTTGTGGACACGAGACTTCGGAATGGCCACATCTTTACAAGAGTGATCTGGAATTTGGCACCACATACCAGGTGCTCCCAGAAGGCAAGATGGTTCTATAATTTCACCTCAAGGACGCGTTATTATGCAACCTAGGACACCTTTGTGTTCCTTGAATCAAGCAGGCCAAGATGAATTGGGAGGCACACTACAATCAAGTTATTGGACATTTTGGGGTAGAAAATACAATGGTAGTACTGCAGAAGTATTTTTATTGGCCAAACATTCAACATGATGTTGGGAAGTACATCAGATCCTACATTGTCTGCGCCATTACCAAACCTACAACCAAGAAGCAAGGCCTATATACTCCTAGTTAGACCTGGGAATCCATCTCCATGGATTACATGTCATGTCAAGCGTCCTTTGACTTATTATAACTAAACTTCCAAATTATTATATTAAATTAACTTATTTTTATGCCCTGGTTATGCTAACTAGTCCCCAGTCAAATTTAGCCATTGGTCAATATAGTTGTTGCCTAGTCAAGAATTATAACCATTGGAGGTTCTGCTCCATCTATTTAACATGCATAGCTCGATCTGTTTCTTCAACTTGTCCTGACGATGAACCACACTCGTTGGTTCGAAACACGTTGACAAATGAAATATCATGTGATTTACGCCAAAAAATCTCTCGTTCATTATCTTAGATACTTTATTCTTTGAGGACCTCTAGTTGAGGATCCGAACACATGACTCCATTAGTAGTGATTGTGATATTAATGGTTGTGATGTTTATGTATGTTCTCTATTGGTATTATGATGATTGTAACATTAATGATTATGCATGTTCTCTATTGATATTATGATGATTGTAACATTAATGATTATGCACATTCTCTATTGAATTTATGATGACGATAACACTAAAGGGTATGTATGTTCTCTAGTGATATCATGATGATGATAGCTTTGATGGATAGGTATGTTTTCTATTGATGTTACGATGTTGATAGCCATGATGGATGTGTCCCCTATGTTACCTACTTGCATTAGTTCTGGTTCATAATGAACAAAGATGCGAATGACTAGGTGATGGCGATAATGTTATTATGACAATGTATAACACTAAGAAACCTTTTTACCGATGATTATTGAGTATGGTAGGAAACCACCAAAGGCACTCACATATGACGAGTTGATGACACCTGGCACAAATTATTTGCTTGGTCGAATGATTCACATATGGGTGATGGGGTTGTACAAGTGGATGGAACTACATGGAAGGGGTGGGACAGTGTCCCTGATCTCACCCACTAGCACTCTCGCCGTGACTTGGGCTGGAAAGGTTGAAACACCTTCACCTTGAAAATCACGATGCCATGAGGGCAAGTCCCAAAGTTGGGTCGCCCATGAGGATTTTACCGGGGGGCGCACATCAAGGCGGATTCCTTCATCCCTGATACCATTAGTCTCACTATAGCAGGCAATATAAGAGATGATAGTTTTCTATGTCGTTGCACCTATACTTTCCTCTCGTAGTCACTGAATGCTTGAAGGGCAAGTGGTGTGGCACCCTTGGAACTTCAAGGGAAGTTCTTGAAGGGCATGATCAAACATGGCATCCTTGGCATCACAAATAAACTATTAGGTGTGGCACCCCTAGAACTTCAAGGGAAGTTCTTGAAGGGCATGACCAAACTTGGCACCCTCAGAATCATTAAAAATAAATTAAATAATAAATATAATCAAGGAATGAAAACTAGGTAAATTTACATCAAGGATAAATGATGTTAGAAACCGAGGTAATTAAATAAAAAATAAAACTTGGGTTAAGAGGATCATAAGAAGAAATAAAATAGGTTACCTTAAAAACTCTACCCTTCCCATGTTGGAAAATAGTAGGTAGATTATGTAGTTTAATTAGATAAAAGGGGAAAGAGGGACACAATTGTAAGGATAAAGGTTAATCCTAAAATAGTTAAACCTAATTAAGAGAAGAGGATGGTGAATTAAAATAAGATTAATAAATTAAATTCTAGAGAAATGAAGAGAACCTCCATGTGGCAACAACCAACATAAGAATATCCATCTAAGAGATAGCTTGAGGTAAATTAAGGAGTAGATAGGGGATCAAATCTTGACTCATTAATTGAATTTAGTAATGAACACAAATTAAGGAGTAAAAAGGGGGGATCATGAGGCAACTAGGAGAAGAAGTAGGAATCTTGATTGAGGTGAGGAAAATATTAGTTTTAAATTAAAATTTAAGTAAATAATTTTGGAGACCCTTGATGAGAGAGTGACACATGGGTGGGTGAATAATCAAACTATTGAATTATAAAAAAATATATTAATTATGCATGACATGCCAAGTGTCACCTATGATGACTCCTATAAAAGAAGGAGAAGCCATGGGAAAAGGGAATTTGGAACCCTATGGTGGGATGGATGAGAGTATGTCATAGCGGTGACTACGAAACTATAGTGAGTTTAGTGAGGTAGAGGATTTAGAGAGGGGACTCTTGAGCCAAGGAGTGCTCTCCTCTACCAACTATTGCATTCCTCCATTGTACAAACCCATTGCAGCTTGGGGGTCCACGGGGAAGAAGAGTACCCAAGGAGTAGGTTGGGAGGTTAACTGGTGGGTCAACACATTCGGATCAAGTACGACATCATTCACTCACGAAGGTGACCGGCAGCAAGGAAAGACAAGTAACAGCAAATCAAGTGGAGTCTCGTCTTCTGGTGAATGGTACATGAGTGTTGCAATATTATTTTGTATGATTTATTTATGGCCTTAGTTAAATATATGTCAATTTTATGATATGTTCAATGAAATGAAATTTAGGAATGTGTTAGACAATTTCTAAATAGATTTGAATTCCCAATGTTTTTTTCTCTTCTAGTTGTATTTTATTGTGAATTGTTTATAAAAATATATATATATGGTATAGAAATGGTCCTCACATCAATCAAATCCTCATCGATGCCAGGAACACTAAAGAAAAATATCAAATGATGAAGATCACAGCAGAGATAAATGCTTTGGAGGCCCGCATTCAACATATCAAAGATGATTAAGCAAGATAAAGCAGATACTCTAAGATCTTTAGCCCCCAGTTACAACACACCTAGAGACATTGCAACAGCTAAGTGAGGTCATGGAAACATAGTGGAATTCCTTGTTGATGACACAGCCAGCCCAACCGATGTCCGACCCAACATATTAATTCCTCGAACGAGCAGTTACAAGCATAAAGATCTGGCAGGCAGCGCTCAATGATTACACTCAATTCCTCTAGGAGACCATCGCGTTTATCCATGAATTGGGGCCTTCATTTAAGGATACTAGCCAAGAGGAATCACTAGCATAAGTAGCAGCAGTAGCACCAATAGAAGAATTAGTAGCAACACCAATAGCAAAAGAATCAATAGCACCGACAACGCTGAAGAGAGATTGACTCGGGGACAACTCAATGAACTATGGTTGGGACCTGTTGGGGCCTTTGTTTTTAGAGGAATTAAGATGTTTTGGATAGAAGTCAAAAGGTTGGCGACAAGTGGCGGAAATATCCATTAGAAAGTAGTAGAAATAACAGTCGGGGAAAAGGGAAGGAACTTGCGGAAGACTGGAAGTTGTGGAGGGATGGCGGGAAGAAGCAGATACAATCGAGCGGGAAAAGAGCAAGGACAACTGAGAAATGGAGATGATCAAACAAGAGAGAAGGAACCAATAGCTCAAGTTGGTGACAAAGAGGATGAAAAATAAGACAAAAGGTAGAAAGGAGAACTGAAAAATGGTGGTTGTGTTGTGGTTATTATTGTTGATGTTTTTCTTCTTATGTGGCAGAGCTATGAGAACTGCTCTGTGTCTGTCCTTCCATAAGCTTGTATTTTGTCTTGTTAGAGTCCTGGATGTTGAGGAAGAGCCCTTGAGCCTGATGTATTGTATTCACCTTTCATATTAATGAGGAAGACTGCTATTGGGATCATAGTGTGTTAACTGTGAGTTATTCTGGTTCTTTAAAAAATTTATGTATGCACATGTTTAAGTAGTCTTTATGTTATAGCATGTATGATCTGTTGCGATCTGACTTCTTTTTAGAATGATCCAATGTTATATGCTATTTATCCTTTGATATGGTTTTCCCTGATACTGGATTCCAACCTTCATCTAACTACAGTTGCAGCACTCTTCGGGTGAGACTCCTTACCCATTCTGAGTAAGGTGAAAATGTCGGCATTGTGCTAGGCTACAACGGAGCATTGTTGGCCCCTGCACCCAAACCCGAGGTCTTGACTCTATCACTATTTCTACGCCAACACGTTCAATAATAAAAATGCCCTTGAGCCTCATTATAACATAGTTCAGTGGCATGTAGCCACCACATCGCTTCTTAGAAATAAGCTACCATCACCTGAGATAGTTTATTTCCATTATGTGTGTAAGATATTTCAATTCTCTGATGTTAATGAAATGAAGTTTTATTTTTGTTGCATCTCTATGTTTATAATTATATATGTGTTTTGTTGTGTTCCTGCATAATTTTGGATTAGTGGTATCAGAGCAATTTGTTTGTTCTCTATTTTTCTTTGCATGTCCCCAATGATATCATGATATAAAGAGTTAGGGCTCCAACTGGTTGAATTGCAAGATAATCCTCACAAACCCTGACAGCCTCCCTTAGCAGAAGAAAAGAAGGACAAGGGAGAAGGACATCCTTTTAAAATATTGCTAGAAGAATCCCTCGAGTGAAAAAGGAATGCGATGATGGACAACTTTTCCCAGATCCTTCGAAAATTACCCACAGGCAACTCATCTTCATTCAGAAGCCACTCTGGAGGCGCCACTCCCTTAAGGTACAAGTCAACTTTTACATTATCATATTTGAATGCCAGATAGATGCAAATGATGTAGATAGTGGCTAAATCTATTGGAAAGATATTTTTCAATTCACGATTTTTTAAATTGGGAAAATATTACTTTTGCACTTCTCAAAGCCACCCCCCATGTCAAGATCTGGTGGGAAAGCCACTGTGAATAGAAGGAAGAGAAAGAACTCTCACTGTTTTTAGCTATACCCACTTGGAATTATTTCTGAGACGTCATCAAGGAACAATATTACCCTTTCGAGAGCTATGAAGATAAATACATAAAGTAGACCACGATGTGGCAGGGAAGGGACCAATACGTGCCGGAATTCACAAATATTTTCCATACCCTTCGCATGAAGTTGGGTATCAAGTATTTTGAGTAGCATTTGGTACTCAAGTACCGTGATTGTCTACACAAGTACATACAAGACGAGATGGAGTTATTGGACATCTCCTCGCTTGGCGCTGCCTATCGATACATTGTCAATATCAAGTAGAAATTTAAACAAAAGAAGCGAGACTTTGGATCTGTGAATTTGAAGCAAGGGAAAGGCATCCCCAAACCATGGAACAAAGGACAAAGCCATGGTGAGCTGACCCAGGAAAACCTGTCGAAACCACAAACAAATAACAACACCACCAAGACAAAGAAGGACACAGGAAAATGGTGAGTTTCATAAGAGCTCCACTCACAACACAAGTGAGTGTTGAGCCAAGCAGCCACTAGTGGCTGAGTTGAAGGCTTCTGAATTAGATGCATGTTCCAACCCTAAGTCAGAACCCGATAAGGGAAATGACAAAGGGAAGGAGATTATTAATGTGGAGAGAAGTGCCACCGTTTCCACCACCAAGATATAAAATATTGAGCCCGTAGATCCAGAGGAGGGGGAGTTTCTCTTCCATTCACATATGTGGGTGAAGGGTTCTCTGCTACAATTCATTATCAATGATGGGAGCCAAAAAAATCTCATTTGAATAGAGGTCGTGAAGCGGTTGGGCATACTGACCATACCATACCACACCACACCACACCCTACAACATCAATCCCTTCACAGAAGAGGTATTGTGTGATGTTGCTCCTCTTGAAGTTTGTGATGTATTATTAGGCCAACCGTACTTGTGGAAGTGTCATGTTGTGTATGAGTTTGCACTATTATTATTACTTTGGACAACGAGTTATACAGGATACTGGAGATAAAACCGCCTACTGCAATCTCTTTTATCTCTGCGAAGCAATTCAATAAGATCATTTCCCAGACCAGGAAATTTGTCTTCCTTATGATTCACCCTTCGGGCAGTAAGAGGATTGTCGCCACATCCACGACCTCCATACAGAGCTCCTCCACATGATAGCAGCAGATGGACAAGGTCGTGGAGGAGTACAGGGACATATTCACCTTACCCACAAGGGTACCCCTACACTGTCAAGTCAAGCACTCCATCAATTTGACCCCAGGTGCGCCACTACCCAAGAAACCAATCTATCGATGCTTTTTTCAATAGAATAATGAAATCAAGAGGCAGATTCAGGAGTTGTTGCAGAAAGGGCACATTAGCTTAATTTCATCACCCTGTGGGAGCTCGATCGTGTTGGTAAAAAAAAAGGATGGGACCTGGAGACTTTGTATTCACTATTGGGTGTTGAATAAGATCACTGTCTGGAATAGGTATCGAATCGCACAGATTGATGACCTTCTAGACCAACTCAAGGGGGAAAAATATTTCAGAAAGATTGACTTGAAGTCCAGTTATCACCAAGTACTAATCAAACCCTCTAATTTGTGGAAGATTTCCTTCATATCCAAGGAGGTCCTTTTCGAATGGTTGGTCATGCCTTTCAAGTCGACGAATGCCCCCGCAACCTTCCTGAGACTGATGGATGACATCTTGTGTCCCTTCACCCACTCATTCGTGGTAGTGTATTTGGACGACATCCTGATCTCCAACCAAATTTGGGAGGAGCAGCTTCAGTATATTCGACAGGTCCTCCAAACCCGGCGTCAACACAAATTGTGTGCCAATTTGTAGAAATGCACTTTTGGCACGACCCAAGTTCAATATTTGGGGTATGTTGTTGATGAGAGGGATTTTCATGTGTACCCAGCCAAGATAGAAGGTTTTTGCTGAGTTGAAGCATCGCCTCTACTCTGTAGCAGTGCTCACATTGCCACACCTACAGTAACCATTTGAGATTGAGACAGATGCCTCTTATTATGCTATTAGTGCAATTCTTACCCAGCGGGGGCATCCAGTGGCTTATCACAGTGAGACACTTTCAAAAACAATCTGAAAGTATCCCACCTATGAAAAAAATATGTATTCCATTGAGCAGGTATGTCGACAATGGAAGCATTACATTTTGGGGAAGGAAACAGTCATCCACACAGACCACCAACTCCTACATTTCCTACAGACACAACGAAAGTTGCAAAATGATTGCCATCAGAAATGGTCCACATACCTGCAACATTTCCATTTGAATATTAAGTACAAGAAGGGAAATACAAATAATGTTGTAGATTGCCTTAGCTGACCATCGGTCATGGCATTGACCATTGTGCTTGACTCTTGTGGACACGAGACTTCGGAATGGCCACATCTTTACAAGAGTGATCTAGAATTTGGCACCACATACCAGGTGCTCCCAGAAGGCAAGATGGTTCTATAATTTCACCTCAAGGACGCGTTATTATGCAACCTAGGACACCTTTGTGTTCCTTGAATCAAGCAGGCCAAGATGAATTGGGAGGCACACTACAATCAAGTTATTGGACATTTTGGGGTAGAAAATACAATGGTAGTACTGCAGAAGTATTTTTATTGGCCAAACATTCAACAAGATGTTGGGAAGTAAATCAGATCCTACATTGTCTACGCCACTACCAAACCTACAACCAAGAAGCAAGGCCTATATACTCCTAGTCAGACCTGGGAATCCATCTCCATGGATTACATGTTAGGACTTCCTTCTACCAAGCATGGAAATGACTGTGTTTTCGTGGTCGTCGACAGATTCTCTAAGATGGCTATTATGGCGACCTACAAGAAGAGTGTCCCAGTAGAAGCCACTACCAAGATCTTCTTTGAACAAGTATGGGTACACTTTAAGATCCCACAGTCTATAATCTCAAATCGGGATAGCCGATTCCTAAGTGCATTTTTGTCAAGTGTCTGGTCATTGTTGGATACCAATCTCACTAAGTCCACAGCCTTTCACCCTCAAACTAAGGCCCAAACATAGGTCGTCAACAAGATGATCATGCACATATTGTGCATGTACAACTCGAAGCACCCACGCATATGGGATGACAGCCTCCACTATGTCCAACACAGCTACAACAAGGCTCTCTAGAGCTCAACTAGCCACAAACCCTTTCAGATGGGACTATGATCCCAACCATTGTGTCCCATTGATGTTGCCATACCATTTGAAGCTACTCAGTCATATTCAATTCATGTCTAGTCTGAAGTTGATAGGGCTAACCACTTCATTGAGCGCATTCATCACATCTACTAGTAGGTCCATGACATATTGGATAGAGAAAATGCAAAGTAAAATCAATGCCATGATCAGCATTAGGTTCCACACAAGTTCTAGGTGGGTGAAAAAGTTTGGTTACATTTGCAGAAGGAGCACCTTGTTGGGCCCCAGCACAAGCTTCGTCCGCTTTGATATGGACCTTACACCATCACTAAGGTTGTAGGGGACAATGCTTTCGAGCTCAACATCCCATCGTTTCTTGGCCTACACCCAGTGTTCAATGTGGACTGGTTGCAGCCATACTTTGCCCCATTGTTGGGCTCATCTGACATTACTCGGAAATTGATACCAGCAGAGCTCAACCCGAACTGTATTGAACAGGACAAAACTAATATGACCATGGACACATAGATCAAGAACACTCACCAACATAGGATCCATCTGTTAGTGTCAGTCTTTACAGCCTTCCTTCAGTGATCAAATGTGCTCTTACAAAGTGATTTGGAAGTGTCAAGGTCAAATTTTGTCATTTCAAAGAGTTTTCAAGCAAAATTTGGTCACTAGGCATTAGGTCTAGGGTTTGCTCTCACTCTTTTCAAAGTTGCCCAAACGCCCATCCATGTCTTCATTCAACTGAGTTTATCATCATTCATAGGGTTTTCATTATCATGTCAGTGTCTAATGAGTCATTTTACATCTTGTTCATGCTTCAGTTGTGCCTTGGCAAGTTCATTTCCCTCTCCTAGGGTTTTGAAGGCAATTTCTCTTGGATGGTCAAATCAATGGCCAAACTTGTTTCCTGATGTTCATACACCTTCCCCTATCCTTAAAGTACCATATCATACACTTCCCAACACTCAGATCCCCCAAAATCCTCATTTTTGCACAAACCCTAGTTTCTAGCTACAACCTGGCAATTTTCTAGGTTGGGCCTGTGTTTCGCCCTTTTGGACCCCTTCCCCTCACTCAATCTCTGAGATTCCACTTTCCCCTGCTTCCTAACATCCCTCCCCACTCCCAAAAATTTCCCCAAGAATTTAGAAGCCCCCTATCCCCTTCATTTCGCTTCATTTCGACAAAATTCCTTGTTTCACACATCGGGCAAGTTTCACTCAAATGATGTTTCAGATCAGTCAAAGATGAATTTTGGGAAACTGAGAGAGGTTTTTGTCCATAACATGGCAAAAAGAAAAAACCTCTTTCACTTTTTGCACAGGTGTCATGGTTTGAGAGAAATGTCAAAAATATCGGCGAGAACGAAGGTGCTCCAAGGACAATTGGCCAAAACACAAAACGAAAGAAAACGCCCGATCCACTCCAAATTTTGGCCAAAGCCTCTTTGGCTGAGCATGGTACTTGATTGGGGACTCCCAGCCCAAATTTCAAGAAATTTGGAGAAAATTTTGTCATTTGTGAATTTTTTGTGCCAATTATAGGTTTTTCCCGTGTCATGTCCGCGTCCCAAGCGCGAATGTTTTGAAGGACTGCTCGGAATTTTGAAAACTTGGCATTTTTGGAAAGGGCGTGCAAAGAGAAAAATTACCAATACT
>APFE030027456.1:42785-60379 GCA_000404065.3 Pinus taeda | reverse complement strand
TGAGCAGGGTGCTTACTTCTCTTAAAATCTTTGTTTATCATTGTTGTGTTCTGGGTGTTGAAGCGATGTCTAGTTTCTGGTATTATGATCTTATGACAGCCGTATGAGAAGTGATTGAGTATATCTTTATGTGATCTGATGAACTAGATCTGATTAATGACTCTCATTGTATATGTATTGATCTAGTGATTGAGTGATTCAGAAAGTTGTTTGATTATTGGGTCCAGTATGAAAATTGGATGAAATGTGGCCCTTTCAGATTAAGTTTTGTGCTTCAGTGTATCCAGTATGAAAATTGATGAAACGTGGTACCTGGAGGAGAAGATTGTAGGTCAGCACCTACGTACTAGTATCTAAGCTAGTACAAGAGCTAAAGGGAAAACTTTGGAGCATTGTAGCAGGTAGTAGCCTGCGTACTAGTAAATGGATTGGCTAGTACAAGAGCAAAAGGGGGTTGTAGCTCCCGTACTGGTATAAGGCTGCACCAGTACAAAATATTGTAAAAGGATTTTCTTATTAAGAAGGAGATTGAGATGACTTGCAGCAGGTGGTTTTCTCCCGCATTGGGTTTCCACCTTATATCATGGTGTTCATGTGTGTGCCTTATGTGTGATGATCTATTCTATGTTACTGCATCTGTTAACTGATAATATGGTTGATAATGTTCTAATGCACTCATTGAAGATCAATTAACTTAATCATAAAAAGTTGTGGAAATAGCATATATGGATCAGAGTTTGGAAATGAAAAAGTTTTATTAATGTGATAATACTAGTTCACCCCCCCCTCTCAGTATTATTTCCAACAGTTTTTAATGTCCTATATTTTAGTTTGATTTGTGTAAAACAGTTTAAGATATTTGTAAACAAATCTTGATATTTTTTTCAATATATTTTAGTTTAGAATTTGTATAAATACTTCATCAATTGAAGTAATTGGAGTGGGTTTTTGATGCCAAAATTCTTAACTCTATAATAAAGATTCTATTTTAGTTTTTCTAATGAAAGCCTTATGGCTCTAGTTTTGAAAAAGTTTTGTTCTTCGAGTATGTTTTTCCAGTTTTTCATATCTTATTTCTACACATGATAAAAGTGTTTATTGGAAGGTCTGCAAAATCATTATCTTTAGAAAGAGATTTGTTTATCGGAAGGTTTGTTCATCATAACTCCTCTTTAATAGGTTTTTGTTTTGTTATTTCTGACAACCATTTAAAGAGATTAGCTTATTAGGATATTTGTCTAAAATAGCTCCTCTTAGAACTGGTTTCAGTCTAGCCATTCTGTTTCCATTTAAAACTGCTTTGTTGGGCTGTAGAAATATTCTACACGCATCCAAATCTTCCTATTTGTCAAGTAATCAGTCTGGCTACTCAATTATTAGGAATCTCCTTACATTCTTCTACCAAATTCTTATACAAATCAAGTCATTCTGTCAGGCTGGAAGCTAAAACTTTCAAAAGGAACCTTGTGAGAGAGGCCTTAAATCATAGATAGGGATTTTCATTGATCGCCAACCACCGCTAATTAAAACCATAAATCTGGCCATTGTGCTTCAAAGGTTGTTGTTCAGTGACAGGTGAACAACGTTAAACAAAGCCTCATAACCAATGAGGGAGCCCCCTTTGGTTCAAGGGCCATCTTGAACCTAAAGGCTGGTTAAGTTGTGTTAGTGTCAGTATCTTCATCCCTCCATTAGTGATCAAATTTCTCTTTTTGCATGCTTATTAGGTGTCCCATCTGATCAGCTGCATTCCATTAGGTCATGGATCAATTGATGGTAGTGGTTCATTGTCAATTTCCCTCATGGCATTTACTTGCTGGCCTATTTTCACATGTTTAGGTCATTTACTATCATTTTGTCTCATTTCATTTACCAAAATCAGTTTTAGGGTTTTTAGTCTCACTAGGTCTAAGGTTTGCTACCATGGTCATCCAAAACTCAATAAAAGGTTAGCAGGCACATGGTGAGGTTTTATAAGTTCATAAGATCATAAGATCATAAATTCACTAATGATATGACCCAATAAGTGGTTTTTACCTCAAAACTTCGTTTTGAGGTGAAAATAGAGTTTTTTTTTATTTCTATGTACAAATTATGTAATTTAAAGTGCTTTCTGTATGTAATAAGTTCTAGTTGCTGCCTTTGGTCACCTTGCCAACTCCAGCCACTGCAAGAAACAAAAGAATCAATGCATTAGTTGATCAAGTGATCAAGAAAAGTCAATTCAAATGAAAAATAGAGTTTATGAGCAAAAGTGACTTTGACATTATAAAAGTGGGTTTGAAATAAGGAGAAATTAAAAAGGCATCCATATATAAAGTGAAAACATACTAGTCATCTATTTGATTGTGCAAGACATCCATGAAGAAATAAAATCATGATTTGGAGGCAAATTGGGCAAAAGAAGGTGAAAACCCTGTTTTTCTAGCAAATCTTCTTGGCACTGTGCATCAGAGGCAGTGCGTTGTGCATCAGACTGGCACTGTGCATCAGTGGGTTTCTGCCAATGTAAATTTACAAGGGCAGTGCACATCAGGAGGGCACTGTGCATTGGGCCCAGTGCGCTGCGCATCAGTCAAGAAGCTACCAAAACATTCCAAATCACCCAAAAACCCTCAAAAACGATGCATGTCTCTCCTACAAGTAAGTTATCATTGTTCTTGAGCTGAATTTGATCTCCTACATGTTTTCTTCATAGGTTTTGCATCTTGAAACTGATACCCTAGCTTGTCTTCATCAATTTCCATTTCATTGTAAAGCTTTCACTCCATAACCAAAACCCACATCATTTTCCCCTTCTCTATATTTCATTGCCCTAAATTAATCCATTAATTTAACTTTCCATATCCCACTCCACTAAGGAAACTCACTCCCCTCATCAAACCCTAAGTTCCCCTCAAAACCCTAATTTCCCAAAACCTCTCCCTTCATTCCCCAACTCCATTTCACATTGGTAAAATCTCTTCATACGCATCTCTCTTTTCCTCCCCCATTATCATTTTCCACCATATCATCATCACATCACCTCCCTAAGAAAAGCACCATGAGAAGATGCAGTGAATCAGGTTATGAAGAGGAAACACTTAATGACAGCTCAAGGGAAAGAAATGCACAGCCTACGAGACCTCACAAGGGTGGAAAACTTATTAGAGAGGAACCTATTAGCATGACTGAACTCCTTGCTTGCCCTCTTGCTACCACATGTTTCAGATACCAGTCTTGCTTTGAGTTTTGTGAGATGGTTGAGAGGGTTAAATACCATCATGAGTTGGCAAGACAATTTGTCATAAACATGGAGAATAATGTGGTGCACCTTGCTGGGATCAATTTCACTCTTTCACCAGCTATTATTGCAGAAGCCACTAGAATTCCAGATGTAGGGGAAAAGTGGAACAAAAGGCAGAATATCGGCAAGCAACATTATGAACAATATATTAAGGCCAAATATCATGGTAAACTGAGCAGGATGTTTCCTTTCAAGTTCTTGGAGGACCAATATGTTCCACTTGTGAAACTTATCATCAAATACTTCACATGTGAGGGTAGGTTCTCCAGACTCTATGCCTACAATATCATATTACTTATGCACTTCACCAGAGTCAGAATGATGAGTATTCCATATTTCATATGCAAAAACATAGAGCGGATGACTGTGATTGCAAAAAGAAAACCATACCCACAGCAGCTCAATAGTATTTATCACTTTAATGTCATCAAAATTATTGTTTTGCATCAGCTCACTCAGTTGGGATTGTCATGGGAAACTTTCATTACCCATGAAATCCTCAAGGGGCCTCAAATTTTTGCATATCCTCAAGAGGAAGTTGAACCTTCTAGGCAACAAAAAGAGCCTGAAAGAAAAACTAATGAGGCTCATATTCCTGTGTTTATAACTTATGAGAAAGGCACCAGGAGGCTTTTTGCAGCTGCCAAACGAGTACTATATCCACCAGGGGTGGAAGGGGTCTTATTTTCTTCACCGGGTCACAAGAAAATGTTATCTTCACCTAGGAAGAAAGGGGGTTTGACTTCTTCTTCAGCTGAACAGGTACAAGACAAAGACAAAGGAAATCAGCAAGTGCATGATGAAGGCCCCACTAAAGGGCAAGACAAATATTTTGTTTTGGTTAAGGAAGATGACACTGATTTGGGTTCTCAAAGCTCAAGCCTCAAGGATGTGGCCATCAAAGAGAAGGAGGCTGAAATCCATGCCTTATCAGTTGACCTAGAGAGGGCCAAATGGATCATTAACTTTCCTGAGCAAGAGAACAAGCAACTGGAGGACAGACAAGCAATTATGGAGCTACAAACAATTAGAGAAAACCGACAAGTGGCAAAAAGAAGGAAAATCAAGATGACATCACTTGAGCAAGAAATTGAGGCTAACCGAGAATCATGGTTGGAAAGAGTGACTATCCACCTTGAGAAGATGATTGATAAGGCTAACAAGGAGAATAAAATGTTGCACCACATGGCTTATCATTACTTAGCTCGGAATAGAATTTGCAAGACATGGATAAACGACCTGAAAGCTAAGTTAAAGAGAGCCTTAAGAGGAACAAGACAAACTTAAAATTTTGGATGAAACTTCCTTGGCTCAGAAAAGAAATTAGTAAGCTTGCCTCCTGCCAAATTTGAAGAAATTTTGAGAAAATTTTGTCATTTCACAATTTTTAAATGCAAAACACATGAATTTTCAGCTGATGCGTAGTGCCATCGGTGTTGCGCATTGAGTTGGCTAAGAATTTTGCAAAATGGCTTGCATTTTTGGATTCCTCATGGAAAAATAATGAAACCCAAAAAGTTTCATAAGTTTTGGAGGAGATCTGGGTCACCTAAAGGGAAAAAAACACCTAACAAATGCCCTCTCTGCCACTTTTTGGACCCACAGGAACTAGTCTTGGGAGAAATAATTTTTGAAGGGTAAAATGGACTCCAAATACAAACATTCTAGTTTCTCACAATAGTCGACAGATATAGCTTTCCAACAAGCTATCTTCGGCCTAATTTGGTGAAGTGGAAGGCCTCCAAAATCAGCCTTGAAGTGGCGCTACGCATCAGGCTCAGGTCACTATGCATCAAGCAAAATTTTGCCAATTTTGCCTAAAAACTCAGGATTTCACCTAGTTTGCTATCAGTTTGAATTTTTATTCTCTCTTTGGTAAATTGATGATGTAATATGATGTACTATGATGTAAAAATGATGAAAAATGACTTGAGGGGGTAGATACATCAGTTAGAATTGGTTTGAGGATGAATGAATCAGTTTCCATAGTTTTAGAGGCAAGTTGTTCCACTGCTTATTTTCTAGTTCTTAGTTTAGATGTTGTTGAAATAACTCCTTGACTCATGGATTCGACCCCTGATGGCTATGATAGGTGGTTTGATTCCTATATCTTGTACTTTCTTAGTCATTTGTCAAGGTTGGACTCTTATGGATGCATTGAGCTACTTTGTAAATCACTTCTGCAGTTTGGCAAGGAAATGAACCAGGGATTTGCAACATTTTGTGGGATTCTTGTGGTAATGTGAATTAGCATTGTTTTATCCTCTGTTATTCAGTTTATCTTATGTGTATATGTGCCATCATCTATCTTTTTCTGTATAACTAAATGAATCAAGATTAAAGGGTGGAAACCATTGATGTTCAGTGCTCTGCCTTAGGGTTTTATTTAGTTTTAAATGTTTTTTGTTGTTTGAAGAGGACTCATGAAACTTTCATTCCCTCTCCAACTCCTCACCATTCTTTAGAATCACCATCACATTCATTTAAAAGTGCTAAAACATTTGCGTATCCCGCCCAACAGAGACCTCTACAAATCTAAGTTGATTTCCTGGACCCAAAGCTGCCTTCCTCATCTGATCCAGCAACCAACCATTAAAATCAAGAAAAATCCTTTGAGAAAACATACCTAGCATAAAATTAGTAGTCATATCAGTCATCTCAAGCCTTATTTACCATATTCTTTTTGAGATTGACAAGGAGAGAGCCCTCTCCCAGCCTGGTAGTGCTAGCTACCAAGTTAAGCATGGTTTGATGTTACCCTACACCTACCTTTCTTCAGCCTGAGTTAGATTTAGGCTATAACAAGTTGGTTTCCTGGCGTAGTTTTGTAGCCAAGGAATGCCTATGGGAGACAAGTACAACATTTGGTGCCATTTCTGGCGAGAAAAGTAATGAATATATCTTTCTCTAGGGAATGATAAAGATTAGATCTATTCCTTGCTGGTGAACAAGGAGTAGGCATTTATTATTGGCTTCATTTCTTTCACCTGATGACTCCACTTTGTCATAAGGTGATTCCACTGGGTAACCGATCCCACTGTTTTGAAATTTTATTTTCCCTTACTGCTACTATGCAAGGTTCGTTCATACTTTCAATAAATAGTATATGTCTTTCCCTCTCAGCCATGGTCAAAAATCTAAAATTTCTACAGAGGATGTAGCTTTTAAAGTACACCTATGAGTATAGGTTTTCCATTGGAGTTTATGTTCATATTTTATATATTCTTGAGATTTTGAGTTATTGGTAATGTGGTTTTTCAATAAATCCACTCCACACTTCGTTACATTGGAAATAATATTACACCTAATAGCGTAAAGTTTTTCATTTTTAGTTAGAGAGAGGAGTGGGATTGATTAGCTACTTTCAGATTCAGGGTGTAGTAGATCTATAATTGTTTCAGTTATATTTCAAGATTGCAGTATGAAGTTTGGTTTTCTTGAGTACAATTATTTCCAAGGGATTAACTAATTAACTCCATAGCCCATGAATTAGGCACTCTTGTGCTCAATTCTACTTACAGTGTCAGTTGTTTCACTTCTGCAGTTGTCAAGTTTCAAATTTCAGTGTGAAAGAGTATCCGGATTGGTGCACTAGGTGGATGATGGGGATTAGTTATACATTACATGATGAAGGATCTTTGATTGATGATTTATGGTATGACTCCATTCCCAACACTTAAGGTAGCTGGTCTACTAGTTCTCTACATCCCACAGGGGGAGGTAGTCCCCAGTTGGAGCCTATGTTGCAACATGATTAGTTTTGATAAGTTATCACTTAACAAAGTTTAAATTCTTTAATAAGGATTTAATTTTGTTATATAGTTTGGCATTAGCAATAATTGGACACCGCATGTTTTTTTTCTATCCTAAGTTCGAAAGGCGACAAAGATGTCACACCGGTGTGACATAACTCTTCAACAGATTGTAATGACCCAGATCTTACCATCCAGATCAATGGCGGAGGATCCTCCTCGGCCCTCCTTTGCCATCCGAAGGCTATTGATAGAAGGGGTCCCAAGGTCGATGGTATTTCAAACCACCATCTTAAACCACCACCTCCACCTTTTATTTATTTGGGACTCATATGCCTGAAACCATAAACCGTTTAGCCTACCCCCCGAAATCCCATCGGCGGTTTTCAATAAGTCAAACGGTCAACCGTCGATATCGGCACTGCACTCATTCCACTTCATCCACCACATCATCCATCCACTGCCCTTCATCCAATAAAAATTCACCATGTCAGTTGCCCGTTATGCCACAACGCTCCCATTCTATTGCCTGTCTCATGGTCAATTGAAACTATGTTTCTTCCTATACACCGCATTGATTTAAGACATGGTTTCCGAACCCATAAGAATGAATTTTAAGGAACTAAAAGATTTCTTTTCTTCCAACATCCTTATTAACAAGAACCTCTCCTAGTTTTGTAACAGCTCTTATGGTTTGGGATATTTTAAAGAAACTTTGAAGACATATGTTCCTAAATTTTTCATGTTTAGTCATATTTTGTCAGAATCGATTATGGCCAAAAAAATATGATTCTTGAGAAAATAAAGGAGATTTGTGTTTCTAAGATTCTAAAGTACAATAAAATACTTCAAATTTTACACAACTATTACATAATCAGAGATACAAGTACATCTTCATGGCCTATTTTTTGGACTATGTAAATTCCTTTTTAGACATCTTTTTGTAGAAAGTATTGTGAACAAATGGAGCCAAATTTTGGGAAATGGAGAGAGGTGTATCTCAAGAACATATTTATCTACAATAACCTCTCTCAAGTTTTACATCACTGTCTCCGATTGAGATATACAAAGGAATGACTAGACCCTATTTTGCAGGATTTTGGGAGGAAAATGCTCAAAGACAGTTAGGCCACCTCATCAACTAAGAGTTGCAATTCAATTTGAATTTCTCTTTTTTGTAAAAAACAATGCATAATTATAGTTCCAAGTAGGTACATTAGTGCTTAATGTCCTATATTTCAGTTCTATTTGTGTAAAACAATTAAAGATATTTGTAAACAAATCTTGATATTTTTTCAAGATATTTTAGTTTAGAATTTGTATAAATACTTCATCAATTGAAGTAATTGGTGTGGGTTTTCGATGCCAAAACTCTTAACTCTGTAATAAATCTTCTATTTTAGTTTTTCTAATGAAAGCCTTACAACTCTAGTTTTGATAGAATTTTGTGCTTTAAGTTTTTCCAGTTTTTCATATCTTACTTCTACACATGATAAAAGTGTTTATAGGAAGGTCTACAAAATCATTATCTTTAGAAAGACATTCTTTTATTGGAATGTTTGCTCATCATAACTCCTCTTTAACTGGATTTTTTTTGTGCTTTCTGACATAAATTTAAAGAGATTAGCTTATTAGGCTATTTGTCTATAATAGCTCCTCTTAGAATTGGTTTCAGTCTGGCCATTTTGTTTCACTTTAAATCTATTTTGTTGGGCTGTAAAAATATTCTACATGCATCCAAATATTCCTAGTGGTCAAGTAATCAGTCTAGCTTCTCAATTATTAAGAATCTCCTTACATTCTTCTGACAAATTCTTATACAAATCAAGTCATTCTGTTAGGCTGGAAGCTGACACTTTTAAAAGGAACCCTGTGAGAGAGGCCTTAAATCATAGATAGGGATTGTCATTGATCGCCAACCACCCCCAATTAAAACCATAAATCTTGCCATTTTGCTTCAAAGGTTGTTTTTCAGTGACAGGTGAATAGCATTAAACAAAGCCTCGAAACCATTGAGGGAGCCCCCTCTGGTTCAAGGACTAGTTTGAACCTAAAGACTGGCTGAGTTGAATTTCGTAGAGTTGTTTTTGCAGCCAAGGACTACCTATGGGAAATAGGCACAACAGAGGGGATATGTAGTTGGCTTCTTCAAGAAAACATTCATATCATGATATATGGTTTATTGACTTGGGTGCATCTTTTTCATATGACTCCTCACAGAGAGTGGTTTTGCGAATATGAAAATTTTGATGGAGGTGACAATTTTCTAAAACATGATTGAATGGATAATATTACAAAGTGAGGAGAATTCATGTTGCTTAAGGATGGAAGGATTAGAACATTCCTTGGGGTTTTCCACATTGCATAACTAGATAGAAACTTGATATCTATATATGAGTGACGTAGTTGTACATACTGTGTTTGAAAGGGAAACATGGAAAATTGTTTGAGGAGGAATCATGTTGCTAAGGGGAATTCAGAGTGAAAGTTTATAACAGCTATTGATAAGTACTATAACTAATGGGTGTAATAGCTTTTTTTTCCTAAGGGTAAAAGTGAAGAAAACAAAACCTTTGTTATATCTAGAGAAGATACATCATTATGGTATCAAATACTACGACATATTGGAGAGAAGTACCTTCAAGAATTACATGGGAATGGGATGTTTGATTTCACACTAGATTGTTATTTTTGTGAATACTTCAAACATTGGAAATAGAATTAGGTAAGATTCTCATTTAGTGCTACAAGAGAAAAGGCAATGTTAAAGTTAGTACATAGTGATGTGTTTTGACCTATGCTTGTTCCATCATTATGCAAATTTATGTACTATCATGTTTCATTATTAAATGATTTCTCAAAGAACACAAATTTATTTCGTCCATAAGAAATATAAGGTCTTTGGTAAATTCAAAAGAGTTTAAGGATCTCATGAAGAATCATATAAAGAAGAAATTAAAGGTATTGAGAACAAATAATGGTGGAGAGATTTGTGGAAATGAATTCAACGAATTATATAAGGAGTGTAGAATTGCAAGGAATAAGACTACTCCATACACATATAAATTAAATGGGGTTGTAGAAAGGATGAATAGTATTTTGATGCAAAAATCAAGGATCATTATCAATGATGTTAGGTTAGGATATATATTCTAGGTGACAATAGTGCATATTACATGTTACATGGTGAACCAATAATCACATAAATGTTGGTTAAAAATACTTTGCATGAGGCATGGATTGGTAAAAAAAATATCTCTTAATCATCTCATTTTTTATTGTGATTCTTATGTACATGTTCTAAAGGAAAATAGGATTAAACTAGATAATAGTGCTCGAAAGTGTATCTCTATTGGATATGAAGATGGTATAAAAGGCTATAAAATTTGAAAACCATTAACTAAAAATATTTTTAAAATTCGAGATGTTTTCTTTATAGAGGTTAAATGTGTTCCCAAAAATAAATCTCATAGTTTATGGCTATGATGATTTTGTACATGTTCCAAAGGAAAATACGAGTAAACTAGATAATAGAGCTCAAAAGTGTAATTTTATTGGATATAAATATGGTATAAAGGTCTATAAATTTGAAACACATTAACTAAAAAAACATTTTATAATCAATATTTTGTCTTTAGACAGGTTAAAGATGTTCCCAAAAGGAATTCCTACCAATGGGGAAACCTAGGAAAAAATACAGTTTGAGTTGAAGGATGATGAATCTCACTCAACAAAAGAACGTGAATAAGAAGAAGAAGAACCTCATGCTATGGTATTATGGAGATATGTTCAAGAAAGAAGGAAACCATAAATGTATACTCCACTTAATTTAGTTTCCTTTTTTCCCTTTATCTATTACTAATGGTGATCCTAGAACTATCATGGATGCAGTGGACTATGAGGATAATAAAAGTTGGAAGAAGACCATGGTTGAAAAATGGTTTTCTTGGATAAAAATGAGGCTTGGGGTCTAGTTCAATTTTAATTAAGAAGGAATATTGTAGGTAGCAAATGGGTGTTTAAGAAGACTTTGAACGTAGAAGCTAAGGTGCAGAAGTATAAGGCTCACTTAGTAGCAAAGTGATATTCCAAGGTAGAGGGATTTGTTTTGGAAATTTTGGTTTCTTCTATTACCAATTTAACTTGTATTAGATTTATTTCTTTTTTCTTTTTTCTTTTGATCTTGATGTGGAGTAAATGGATTTAAATACATCATTCATACTTGGGGATCTTCAGGAATAAATCAACATGAAACAACTAGAAGGTTGTAGTGAAGGGAAAAAACGACTTGTTTTGCAAGATGACAAGTCCTTGTATGGGTTAAAACAATCTCCAAGGATATGGTAGAAAAATTTTAATAGTTATATATTGGGATTTGGTTTCTCAAGAAGTAAAGATGATAATTGTGTGAATTCTAGTCAAGTTAGTTTTCATTTTATTTATGTGGTTTTTCATGTTGATGATATGTTACTAACTAGAAACAATAAGGAAATCATTAAGGATGTTTAAAATTATTTTTCTTCTAAATTTGATATGAAAAATATTGGCGCTGTAAATATTATTTTTGGTATGGAGATTAAAAAAGATGAGGAAAATATAAAACTTTGGTTGAATTAGAGGAAATATGTTGAGAAAATAATATGAAGGTTTAATATGAAATAATGTAAACCAATCAAGATCCCTATTCTGTAGGTGTAAAATTATATGCATTTAGTGTCCCAAGGCATAGGAAAATGAAGAGGAAATGTCCTATTTTCGTTGTGCTAGTGACTTTCTGTAGTTTGGTGTATGTAGTGGTTTGTACTAGACTAGTTGTTACACATGAAATGGGAGTTTTTCGTAGGCCATATGTCAAAATAAAGGAAGGAACATTAGATAGTTTTTTGTGGTACCATAAATTATGAAATTTTATACCACGGAGGACCTGAAGTAGATAGAGTGTTAAATGTAGATGGATTTTTTGATGTATTGTGGGCTAGATATCATGATCATATAAGATATACAAGTGGTTATACATTGAACCTATTTGAAGGAGGAATTCGTTGGATGAGTAAGAGAAATTCTATATATGCACTCTCAACTATAGAAGCTAAATACATGATACCCACTCATGGAAGTAAGGAAGTCATATGGTTACAGATATTATTTTTAGGTATTGGGTTGGTACAACAAGTTGAAAGGATAAATTGTGACAGTTAAAGTGCAATATTTTGGAAAAAAACCTTTATCATTCTAAGACAAAGCACATTGACTTTCAGTATCAGATTGTGAGAGATGTGGTTGAATACACAATGTTGTTGTTGGTGAAGATTGACACTTTGAAGAATATTGCATCATTGTTGAAATTTTTTATTCGCTAATAATTTCTCTTGTTGTAGACAGTGAATGGCCATTAATGCCTTTAATTGTAGATAATGCAATCTTCGCCCTCCAGTGTGCAAAGAAAATGAAAAGTGGGAGTGTTATGTATGTGTTATATTATTTGCACAGTCAACCCCATATGTTTCATTATGTTGGATTTAAGATGTTTTTCATGAGGGGGGCATTAGGCCTCCCCTACCCATGGGTTTAGGATGCACCACCCATTCTTTTAATTTTTATTTCTTATTTTTTCAAAAACGATGTTTTGGACCATTGTAATGTAATTCCAATTAAGGAATCTAATCTAGGTTCATGGATTGGTATTTAGATGCCATAGGGTCCTATATATTATACTTTTTTGTTTAGCTAAACTATCCATGGTATTTGTTATCAAAAACCATCACATAAGTAGCACAATAACAATACACCCTATTATTGATCATTCTATTCCTTTTGGGAAATCCTATATATTTTACTGTAAATGGTGAAGTCAACATGATGAGAGTTATAGGCTTGGGTCTAAACATTTGTTTCTTTTTTTGGCTAAGGGTTTCTATGGTAAATTTTTGGATACTATATGTGAATTATATTATTTACTTTTCTATGTTATAAAAAATTTATGTGTACATTGCTTAATGCAAGGGTCTAAAAGTTACAAAAATGACTAATACAGGACACAAGTTGAGCATCCATCATCAATTACACATCAAAAAATATTATTGTTGCAGGATTTGAGACAATGAATTATCTGAATAATTAACGAGTTCATACATTTAACTGTCATCCTAGGGTCCATGTGCTTATGAGATGTCCTCCATTGTATATGCAACCTACAAATTCTCATCATCAATTGATTTGTCTAGTGTGCCCCTAAGAAATTGAAATTGCATCATTAGTGTGAAAGTTGAAATGAAATTTTGAGAAATGAAATACAACACACATTAAAAGAACTAAATCACACTTATAAAAATGAATGACTTAAACTAAAACATACTCATGGAAATAAATAAATAGAACTAAAACATTGTTCCATTCTCCATTGTCATAAAATAGAGTCTTGTAACTAATCTACAACAAAGTAAATTAAATAAATTAATTTACTTCTATTCTCTAACAGAAATAAATTAATATAATACCATACTACATATTATAAAACTACATTCTAAATTAAATTGAGAACTCAAAAAATATAATTTATTTCATCATAACTTGGGATTGTTCTCAAAGAGTCATCCTAGTAGAATGGATAAGAAACTCTCTTTTATACATAAATTTGTTTGAATAAAATAATAAATAATAAATGTAGATCCATGAGTTTCTCTTGTGGTTTCCACAATTTTCTAATAATTAGTGGCTCATACATAATTCCAAGATCCTTGCTAACAACTCAAACTAATCTTTTCTAAGAATTCCAGAATTCTTATTAACAACTCAAACTAATTTTGTCTTAGAATTCCAAGATTCTTATCATATCCACAATGGATGATGATAATCTAAATCCAACTTTGTGGTTACGAATTGATTTTCTTGGATCAACATAAGTATCCCACTGACTAGTGTCAAATGCAAAGTAGCAGCATAATGGGTTGGAGTTGCAACAAATATTAAAATTTTGATTTCTTAAAAAGTATGATATTGTTTTCTAATATTTTTTTGAGAATAATCCTATGTTGACTTGGTAATTCCTCGTATAAGAAATATCAAGTACTCGCTTCATAGATTTTATTTTCTAGGAGTAGCTCAAAGTGGAGTTACAACATTTAGGAGTAGAAAAAATGGCAATTGGTTCTAAACAACTAACAAACTAATCCCTTTCTTAAAAATAAGTGCAAATTATGTTATTTCTCTAATATTTTAACATAATTCACATGAAATTATTATGAAATTTAATGGAAAATTCTTTGGGTCTGGGTCCTACACATAAGCATTAAAATGCATTAATATAGGGTCACATATAAGTGGAAAGGGAATAAAAATGGGGAAAATAGGATGCAAAAAGATGGCATTTATGCAGCCCAACATCTCCCCCTCCCCCTCCCCCACTACTCCCATAAATTGAGTATGATGCATGCCCTCATGCAATGCAATATCTTTGTATCAAACTAATCCCTTGCTAAAAATAAGTGTAAACTATGTTATTTCTCTAATATTTAAACATAATTCAGATGAAATTCTTAGGAAATTTGATGGAAAATTCTTTGGGCCTAGATCCTACACATAAGCATTAAAACGTATTAATATAGGGTCAGATATAAGTGAAAATGGATTAAAAATGGGAAAAATATGTTGTAAAAAGATGGCATTTATGTGGCCCAACATCTATTACCCACCCCTGCCCCCCCACCACTGCCCCCATAAATTGAATTTGTTGCATTCTCTCATGCAACCCAATATATTTGTATCAACTAAGATGTACAGGTGCATACCCTTATTCATTGCTAACATTTTTCCATTTGTGTTGAATGGTTTTATTTCTATGTGTCCATTTATACTTGTTAAATTGTCATGAACCACACTTCAAACTTGAAAAGTATTACCCTCAAGAAATTTTGGTGGAATTGTAGCAAATTTGATGGAGTTATAGTTGATGAAATTCCTATTGGTTAGTTCAACTTGCCCATTAACTTGTGGATGGTAAGGACTTGATTCATAAATTGTCATGGATATTCAATTGGGAAGTTAATCACAACAAATATAATGGAAATAAAGTAAAATCTATACTATGAGGGTTAGTTTCCTTAAATTTCAAATTTATTAATTACTCATATGTTCTACTTATGGATGTAATAGATAAAATGCAGAAAATAGATAAATGTAAAATACAATCACATACCAAACACAATGAATACAAGTTATTCTTTAGGAAGCCCTTACAAGACAAAACCCAACTAAAAGGTTAGCTTACTTTGCTCTCTTTTCCCTAGAATGGAAATAATGCAAGTACAAAGGAGAAGGAACTATCTATAGACTTATCTAAGACTTTTTGCATCATAGGATGTTATACACACTAAACCCCCTTCTTATTCTCTTTCATCTCCACCCCCAATTATGGAACAAGATACAATCAAAATGAAAGGAACCCATTTTTCCTCCTACTATCCCAATTATAACATAGCCTAGTCACTAACTAGGGGTCATATTTGATGCCTCCAATTCTCAACTAGACTTACAACTTTGACCCTTCTAGAGTCTCCATACTCACCACATGGCTAGCCCCTTGTGCAAAAATTATATAGGTTGACAAGGCATCCTCACAAACCATGGTGGTAAAACAAAAAAGGTGAACTTATGGGTGGCATAAATTTTGCATATTTCCAATTGATGTCTTTCTTACACCATTGGAAAGGTATTTGAGTGTAGAAAAATGTGATGGGTTTTGGTATAAGTAAGCCTTTTTTGGACCCAAAAAAATCGTTTGATGCTTCAAACTACTTCCAAAAGGTTTCAAACCCCAATTCTCCAAACTATGACCCATCAATAAAAATGTTTTGATCTTATTCCTCCAATATTTCCACACTAAAAGCATTGACATGGATGAAAATGATATAATGATCTAATCTAAATCAGTGGTATTCGTGTACTGAATGTGGTGCTTATTCATGATTTTTTGAATGAGATTTGAAGTGAATTGAGTACCTTGGCTAGTAGCAATTTCCCATGGAAATCCAAACTAGTAAAATATTTTCTCTCTGAAAAACTCAACTACATTTTGTTTTATAGCTTCCTTAATTTCCTTGAATTCATTCCATTTGGTTAATTAATTGGTGCATACTAAGATATATCTATTTTTCCTTGATAGAGGATATACAGGTCCAACAAATTCCATATCCCAATTATCAAAAGCTTCCAATGACACTTGTGGTTAAAGAGGCATCTCATTTTTCTATTGAGTTTCCCCATATTTTTGCATCTGTCATAGTGAAAAGGATAATATGGACATCGTTATATAGGGTAGGCCAAAAGGATCCAAGCTACAAGATTTTGTAAGCTATCCTTTTTGTAGCATGGTTTCCTTCACATGGACCATTATGACATGAATAATGGATATCATTCACTTCATCCTCCCTCACATGTCTTCTCAAGATTTTATTTAGTCCAAGCGTGAACAAACATCCTGAAATCCAAGTGTAGGGTACTCTTTTCCTAAAAAGTTTGCATCTTTCCATGCTACAAAAATGTGAAGGAAACCTCCTTCTTTCCAAATATTTTCCTATATCAACAAACCAGGACATATGTCTTGAGATGGAAAAGATGTGTTCATCTAAGAGATAATAATCTATCATCTCTCCATCTATAGGTTTGGTTAGTATTGACAAAAAATTTGCAACAACATTTTGGTTTCCTAGCTTTTTAACTATATTGAGATCAAATTTTTGTAATAATAAAAGCCATATGATAATTATACCATTAATATGTAGTTTATTCATGAGGTATTTGATGGTAGCATGATCTATGTGCATAAATACTTGGTACTCAGTAAAATGATGCCTGAACTTTCTAAAAGCATAGACCAATACAAGAAGTTCATTTTTAGTTACTATGTAGTCCAATTCTACATCGCTAAAATTATTATTGATGATGTACATAGCATAAGGAATTATTTTCTCTTATTGTCCCAACACTACTCCATACTTCAGGACTAATGGAGCAGAGGAAAATGGTGGACTAGGGTTTCTGACAAACCCTTCCACGGCACAACGATAGAGAAAGTAGACTCTTAGAATCAAGCAGTACCGCTGCCAATGTGGGTCTAGCTGAACTGGTAGAAACAACCAATGAAAATTCAGATGGGGGAGGCCATAGGGCCTATAGGCCGCAACAATGGAAATCGGCCTCATGGGGACTAAAATGAACAACCCTCAACTGGGAGTGCAGAACAACCATTGGTAGAGCCTATGCAGTAGCAGGATAAGAATAAAACAACATATCTGAATAATGAAAAATGAAACATCCCTACAACACCTGATGAACCAAAGAAGGAAACATCTTCCAATTGCAATCCCATTGTAGCGGAACGACCCAAGATTGATCTACCCAGTCATAGAATCAATGCACAAATACATGTTAGGTAAACTTGACTCCGGATAGAGTCAAAAGTTGACGAGGTTAAATAGTGATGGTTTTGGGGCACATGGTATTGTGCACCCATGGTATTATGCCCGTGGTATTATATGTAATGGAGCCTATAAAAGGCT
>APFE030027456.1:10612-41197 GCA_000404065.3 Pinus taeda | reverse complement strand
ACCTTGGGATGTGAATCCCAACGGTCACCATATTGTACTATAAATGTACATCTATTGTTAATAAAAAATGCAATGCAAGCTTTATCTTTCCTATTTGTTCTCGCTGTCCATGTCTGTTTAACAAAAATCTAGAAGTGGTAGTCTCAAGAGTGCGCCAGAACAAAACCCTAGGCATACAACAAGGAAGTAGTTAGGATGGGAAACACATCACCAAAGGTGGGAAGAAAAGAGGCAAAAAGATAGATTTACAACGCACCATCCTCATGAAGGAAATGCTAGTGGAGTCTGGTAGGTGCTCCAAGCTAAGTAAATACTATAGATCCTTACCTACTGGTCAACCATGAAGCTCATTTCATGGAATGTTTGAGGACTTAACAGTCCCAGGAAATACAATATGATAAATAACATGATACAGCATGAAAAATAAGATATTCTCTTCATGCAAGAAACAAAATGTAATGCTAGCACATTAGCTTCCATTTTATCCAAAGCTTGGTTGAGATGCCAAACTATCATGGTAGATGAAACTGGAGCTTCGGGAGGGCTTGCTATAGCCTGGAATATGCAACACATCTCCCTTACAGACTTTCATGCATCTGATCATTTTATCCAAGCCACTTTTCACATCATAGGAACTAGTATACATGGTCACTTGACAAATGTATACTTCCCTCAAGATTCTATGCAAAAGAATGTGTTTCTCAAAACGTTGGAAACTCCCAATTCCACAAGAACACATCCACTCTAGATCACAGGCGATGACTTCAATATGATCACTCAGCTGGAGGAAAAAAAGGAGGCAGAAGGAAGCTGGACAATGAAAGCAGCGGCTTCAAAGAATACATTCAAAATAATTAGCTAATTGATTTACCATTTGATAATGGTCTTTTCACATGGAATAATAAAAGGTCAGGCTCTCAATAAATCACATCCAGGTTGGATAGATTCCTCGTCTCAGATAAGTCAGTACATCTGGGAGGTGATATCACCACCTCAATACTCCCCATTGCAGGCTCAGATCATTGGCCCATTTCCCTTCAATGGACGGGTCCTAGAAACTCAAACAGGAAACCATTCAAATTTGAAACTTTTTGGGTCAATCACCCTGATTTCAAAAATATAGTCAAATCAGCTTGGGATAGATTTATTCCTTTTGGCGGCTAAACTCTGTATAAATTACAATAGAGACTGAAGCATATCAAAAGGAAAATCAAGCACTGGAATCATACCACCTTCGGTAATATTTTTCAAGGTCCAAAAGTTCTTGACCAAAGTATGATAGAGCTATAGAAGAAGATCATTATAGGAGGCAGAACCAAAACTTTAGAAAGTCAAGAACAAGCTCTTCTCACGCAACTAGAAGAAAGAAGGAAACAAGAGGAAATGCTCTGGAAACAAAAATCAAGAATCAGATGGCTAAAAGAAGGGGAAAGAAACACCAAATTATTTCACCGCACAACTATCCAAATAAAAATGAATAACACCATTGCGCATCTTCAGAATCGACAAGGAGAGAAAATGGAGAAACATGAATATATTGAGAGAGAGCTCACTAATCACTTCAAAATAGTACATCAAGAGCTGCCTATAGATAGACATCCTGCTATAAACGAAATACTCTAGCATATTCCAAGAATTATAACAGAAGCACACAATCAACTCTTGCTGCAACCAGTTACTATGATGGAAGTAGAATCTGCTTTCGCTCAACTGAAAGATGGGAAGGCTCTTGGAACTGATGGCTTCAGCTCTAACTTATACCATCACTTTTGGGATTTAATCAAAGAGGAAGTTTGGAAAGTGGTAGAAGAATCACGAGCTATGCATTGGCTACTTCCTTCTCTCAATGCAACATTCATAGCTCTCATCCCCAAAGAAGATCAGCTGAGTACTCCAGAGAAGTTCAAGCCCATCACTCTGTGCAATGTCATATACAAAATCATTTTGAAAGTGATTGCAAATTGCCTCAAACCGCTTCTCCGTCTTCTCATTTCGCTGGAATGATCTGGCTATGTTGAAGGACGTCAAATATTGGATGGCATCATATTGACTCATGAAATCATTCATTCCTTAAAGAGAAACAAACAGGCAGGTATGCTTCTTAAAATTGATCTTTCTAAAGCTTTCAACAAACTAAGTTGGACTTATATAAAATAATTGCTTATTGCTTTCAGCTCTAGCCCAACTTGGGTTAGATGGATTATGAATCTCATATCATCCCCCTTCTACTCTATCCTAGTTAATGGAATCCCCTCCAAACCTTACTTCCCATCCAGAGGAATTTGTCAAGGTGACCCTTTATCTCCCTTCCTGTTTATTCTTATGGCAGAAGGTTTGGGTTGCCTATTAAAGAATGTTGTTCAATCTCACGACCTCAGAGGAATATCTACCCATGGAACCTCTATTATAACTCATCAACAATTTTTTGATGACAATATGTTGTTCGAACATCCTTTTGTTAGTGAATCCCATGCTTTCAAAGCACTGCTAGACACCTTTTCCATGGTCTCAGGAACCACCATTAATACTACTAAATCTCAAATATTCTTTTTCCACACTCCTCCTGCCACCCAAAGAATAATTGCCAAAATCATAGAATTTTCACGAGCTAAACTTCCATCTAAATACTTGTGCACTCCACTGATAGACTTAGCCTTAAATCATGCCTCTTGGAACCAACTCATTGAGCAAATCGAAAGTCACTTATCATCTTGGACCTACAGAACTCTCAACATGGCAAGCAAGCTTATTTTGATAAAGGTGGTTTTATAATCCATGCCTCTCTATCTCTTCTCAATTCTTGCAGCACCAAAATGGGCACTCAAAAAGATCAAATATTTGCAATGAAACCTTTTATGGGGCTCCACAGAGCAAAACCGTAAATGGGCGCTAGTAAAATGGGTCACTGTTTGCACACCAAAAAAGCAGGGGGTTTAGGATTGCGAGACCCGCAACAAAGTAATGCATTAATGGGAGCACAAATATGGTGGCAATGGGTTACAAGCCCACATAAGCCATGGGCCCAACTATGGACTACAAAATATGCGAATAATCATCCATAGGAAGAGTTGATTAGAATCACCACTACAGACACAAGATCTCTAATCTCAAATGCAGCAAAACAACATAAAGAGCTAATACAAAAGTATAGCTTCTGGGAGATACACGATGGTCAAACTGCACTTTTTTGGGTGGATTCGTGGCAACAGAGGCCAAAAATTGCAGCAATCCTTCCCCCTTCAAATCATGATGGAAATAAACTCAACCAAACTAACCATGTATCACAGTACTAGACTCAAATTACCAATCAAGGCTTTAGGCAATGGAAACCAACTGAACAGATGATACATCATGAAACTGAAGACTATTATTCAGATTTACACAAGGAACTCACTAGCAGGAAAATCAGATGCACAACTGGAAAAGATGTTCTAAGATGGGGTTACACTCCAAGGGGAACTTGCACAACAAAACAAGCATATAAGTTGATGCTCCAAACACAGGAACCAGTAGATCCTGCTTGAAGTCATCTCTGGACTACAGGAATATGGCCCAAAATCTCTACCTTCACTTGGTTGCTCTATCATCAGAGAATTCTCACTTGGGATAATTTAATTAAAATAGGATTCTAGGGACCCTCATATTGTCCTAATTGTCAAAAACAAGGAGAAACTATTCAACATCTCATGAATTCCTGCCACATGGCCAATCAACTATGGGAAAAACTCACATTCATATGTTAGCGACCTTGCAGAATCTTGGAGGATATCAAAGGTACCATCCGCAATTGGACCCTTGTGCCATATAAAATAAAAAATTTAAATGTGCTATGGACAATTCTCCTAGGCTTCCTTTTCTGGACAATTTGGAAGGAAAGAAACAAAATAATTTTCAAAAAACAAAGAACTACTTTGGAGATCATCTGGATCAATTTATGTTAGAACATTCAGGAAACCCTCACTCTCCAACAGTGGAATGTTGAGGACTTTCCCACTCAGGCACAGGAACATAGTATATGGGACAATTGGCAATTAAAGCTCCCACATGTTCAAATTGATTCCAACAAAGCAAGCATTATCAACAAGCAGCCATCACATTGTAACCCCCCTCCAACAAATGTGATCAAACTAAATTTTGATGGGGCCTCAAAAGGAAACCCAAAAAAAGCAGGACATGGTGGAATATTCAGAGATCAAGAAGGCTGACCTCTGCTACTATACTTTGGTTCAATTGGATGGGACATGAATAAATCTGTAGAATTGGAAGGATTGTGGCAAGGTATGAATCTAGCACATCAACATAATTTTCATCCTATTATAATAGAAGGGGATTCCCAAATTCTAATACACATGGTTACCCAAATACAAATGGGAGCCATAGCTTTGAGAGTCACTACCAGCTGGAGACTAGAGGCTCGGCTTGAACTAATAGAGCAATGGATGAAAAATAGACAAGCCACCACCTTCATTCACGTCAAAAGAGAAAAGAACAAGGTGGCCGATCTTTTGGCAAACATAGGAGTTGAACAGGATCAGGTCCTACAATCTGGAACAATCAATATTTCACATGACCAAGCTCAATTACAAACCTACACTGACCTCGTGCACAAGGAAGCACATCTCCCAGATGTGGGTGCCCAGCAAAGACAGTAAGGTGGTGGCAGAACGGGATGGCAAGTGACCATACCACATGGCCCTCTGTACACAAGGAAGCACATCTCCCAGATGTGGGTGCCTAGCAAAGATAGTAAGGTGGCGGCAGAATGGGATGGCAAGTGACCATACCACATGGCCCTCTATAATCTGGCACATCAATCTAAAAATTTCATTAACACTAACCATAAATGGCATTTAAGAGGGCACCGTCTTCAACCAGCTTGCAAATACCCACCTTGGCTCCACACAAAGATGACCTCTAGTGATAATCATGCCACCGCACCTGTCCATTATCCTTTGCATCTGCAATGTCTATGCCCTCAGGTAGCTACAGCACCTAGCTCTCGTACTACTACGGGGATACACTGCAGCCTCCCTTGCTGCATTGATTTAGGCCCGGGAACTCACTTCACTCAAAGCCTGGCTTGCCATTTTGTCTTCCACTCGACCTCTGCAGCTAATCCCTCCTCTAAGTCGCCCAGTAATCCTACTAAGCCTTCTCATCACTTTGATCCTAATCTCGGAAGAAATTCTCAAACACATGGTGTCAACATGTTGAGAACACAACATCGAATGCGTAGCCGTAGGGGTGGAAGTAGAGGAATCTCGACTTGTCCCCCTCATTCTTCAGCCTTTAAATCCACATCCTCTTTGGCCCAGTAGACTACATGGTGCTACCCAAACACTCGTAGTGGAAGAGGCCGCTCACAACCTCACTACCTCCATCTGATGCCCCCTACTTCGCCTCCCAGTGGCATTCCTTCCAATCCACAGCCACCTCTCTATTCCGCCCAATTCATCTTTTGTTCCTCCATGAACAGGCCCACCATTACTGCCACCATCTCCATAACTTTTCATGAGACGGAGCAAGCTGTTGAGGGTGGACACCATTCCAGAACAATTGAGGAGCAGGCCACTGAAGGTGGTGGCCACACCAGAGAAAAACCATCCATGGTCTAGAAGAGCAATCACAGTGCAGGGATGCAACAAATGGGAAATGAAACGAACTAGGACTAGCATGACGACGAAGACGTGGATCCTTACTACTGGTTTATCGAGGAGAAACAATTGGCGCAATAGGAAGACAACACAGAGGCTACAAAGCAAGCAAGTGTCAACATGGAGGCTTACATATGCTTCATCATTGAGGAACGCCCATTGTCTCTGCCACGCACCTGATCGGCCACACAAACTGCCACTTGTCTACTATTCTCAGGTTTTGGGAATTTTGCTTTCTGGTTTCTTTTATGGGGCTTTCAGAAAAATTGTTGGTATCTTGTTACTTGGTTGTTTTTTGTTTCTCCTTGAAAAATTGATAAAAAACTATGTGTAATTGTTGGTTTCCCTTGTGTGGGAAACAAGATAATATTGGCAATTGTATTTTGATCCGAACTGGTTTCCCATTATGGGCAGTCTGGACTCTGTTTTTGATGTTTTTTCCCAACACTCAAGCATGGATATGCATAGGCTAATGCCTTAGTGTAATATATTTTTCAGTAATAGAATTAGCTTAACTTTGAAAAAAAAACACTACTCCCATTTCTCTATCTAAGGAATTAGTAACAATATGGAAAGGAATATTCCATTTGGGGTCTTGTACGAAGCATTGACATGTGTTTTTCTTTGATGTAATCAAAATATTTTTGTCATTATGGGGTCCAACAATATTCTTTGTATCATGGGGTTTTCACTCGATGAGCCTTTGACATAGCACATGAATTCATGGCATACTAAACAATACCCTTAATTTGATTAAATATTGGAAAATACCTCTAAAAATCACTTTATTTAATCCCCTTCCAATACAAACCCAATACACCTTCCCAATAAAAAAAACCCTACTTTCACTAGATATTGTAGGTATCTATTTTTTCATTAACATTTTTATACCCCTTTATATTTATATCCCTAGTATAGTGACATGATGCCTCTATTATGACCCCTCATACATTCTACAATAAACCTTTCTTCTTTTGATATACATTGTATAAGATTAAGGATTCAAAGGTTTCAAGATAAGATGAAGGAGATGTATGGGTTAAATTGAAAAAATGGCCCTTAGATCAACCTGGTTTCCAAATGCAATTGGGAAACCTAGTATGAACTACTTCTTCTTCTATTTCTACTGATATCCCAACATTTCCAATTGAAGAGACCTCTTCCCCATTAGATACATTGCAAACGGATTACCAACAGTTAGAAGAGATAAATTACAAGGTCAAAAGTAACATGGAAACTCAACCAATAGCACAAACAACCCCAACCTATAAAATGAGGTTGATTTTTGCTATGGACTTAGATAGGAATAATTTGAAGCGATCTCTTATGCATCCTACTATTCAATCCATTCCTTTAGGACTTGATTTCAAAATGTATTTTATAAACAATACCTTATAATACACATATTGATATACAACCCACAAAAACCCTTTACCCTCATATTATATGTTCAATATATTGTTTCATTTTTTCCTCATTCTTTATGCCCCAATTTGAATGCACGTGGTATGGTATGTCTTTGTCAGTGAAGTCCCCATGCTTTTATATTTGGTTAGTAAGGAAAACAAGAAAGAGGCCAATTTACTAAAATCATTGATAAATCTCCTATAGTAACATGCATGGCTAAGGAAACTTATGACATATTTTTACTTATGAGGAATGGGAACATATTTGATGATATTCACATTGTTTGGGTATACCTTCCCTTGGAACACAAATACTACCCTAAGACAACCACTTCATTCATAAGAAAGTGACATTTTCCATGAATAAGAGATATATTTATTTATTCAGATATTTGAAGAACCATATTAAAATTGACTAAGGATGTTTAGAAGGAGTTATCATAAGGTGTGAAATTATCCATATAATTAAGAAATACAACTCTTTAGAAAGTGGTAGGATCATTGCATAGACAAAAAGGAACAACCCTGTAGGTAAATGTACCCCAAGGGTAGGTGAACATGATCTTATCTTTGTATTATGGACATATTTGTCTATAATTGTATTAGTTAAATCCATCCAAGAATGAGAAGTATTCCTAAATTCCAGGTAAGAGCTATAAAAATTGTTTAATAAACAATAAAGGAAAATGATCTTTCCTAGTGGCTTTGTTAAGCTCCATATAGTCTACACATAGTCTGGATTTACTATTCTTATTAGGGACAATAAATAAGGGTGATACCCACTCACAATAAAATATTGGGTAGATTAACACAACATATAAGGATTTTTTAGTTCCTCTTTTACAATGTTTTTAACTGTAGGATTTATCGTTCTTTGAGGGTGAATAACATATTTGTGATATTGTTTGATGTAAATGTAGTGAGTATAGATGGAGGGGTGGATTCCATTCATCTCCTATAATCCTATGCAAATGTTGTAACATAATTTTTCAAAAAGTCAACAATTTATACTCTTGATCATTAGCAAAGTTTTTACTTACATTCAAAGTTTTAACATGGAGAACATCTACAAGTTTTGTAGTAGGATTATTAGATAATATTGTGAACAATTTTCCCACACATCTCTCTCTTCTTTGTCATAGAATGCAGATTGTTATCCACCATTTAAGTCATTAACTTTTATAATAATAGGTTATTTATTTTTCAAGAAATTGGAAATAAAAGTATCTTCATCGTCCAGTTTGTTGCTTAAAACCTTGTCACTTACATTTAAAGTTTTAACATGGAGAATATCTATAAGTTTTGTAGTAGGATTATTAGATCATATTGTGAATAATTTTTCCCACACATGTCTCTCTTCTTTGTCATAGAATGCAAACTATTATCCACCATTTAAGTCATTAACTTTTATAATAATAGGGTACTCATTTTTCAAGAAATTGGAAATAAAAGTATCTTCATCGTCCTGCTTGTTGCTTAAAACCTTGTCAATTGTCTAAATGATACATGTGGAATTATGGATGCAATCTTCTTCTTCTTCTTCCACCCATGTTGGTAATTATCCTTTAATAAATGGTTGAGTAGGAGGATAAAGGACAATTTTCTTTTGAGATTGACCATTTGTGATGGTCATGTTGCATGCTCTATAGCTTATGTAAGAATTTGTTGTTGCCAATCAAGTACTTCCAAAAATTAGTGGGTAGCCAATGAATTTGGTTTTTGGTTGAATTACTAAAATATAAGTTGGATACTCCTAGGAATCGATGGAGACCATAACATCTTCTAGCATCTTGTCAAGATTTACTATTGGGCCTATCAACAAGTTGAAGTACAAAAGTAGTTTACCTTAGTGAATCTTCGAGTTTTAATTTTTGATTTGTGTCCTTGGTCATAATATTGATTGCAATAGGTAAATCAATCAAGGAATTCTATACTGGGACTTGGTTGATGTGGATTTCTACTATAGGACCACTTGGATCCACATACTTGGGAGAAATCAACCTTCTAAGAATAATATTTTCTAGATATCATATGCCATTTATTGCATGAGTACCCTTATTTCTATCAAGCCTTTTAAGGAATCCTCCTTAATGTACTCATTGTATATGGGAACATCCTTGATAGTGTGTGAAATGGGAATTTCAACACACAATTTCTTGAGTTATCCCAACAATTCATTTAACTTAGTTGTGTAGGTATTCTTGATTTTTAACATCTCGGGTAAGGTGGAGCTTGTTGAGGAGTAAGTTCTTGGGTGATAATAGCTCTCTTATCATTTTCTTCTTCTACTACTTGGTTGGGTGTTGGCAGGATCCTGCAATAATTTCCCTAACCTTAAATTAATATCTTGGATGTCAAGCGAGTAGGCTTGATAGATAGCCTCATTATCATAGACTAGCCAAGCTTGTGTATTGTTGGGATCAAGGGCTAGTTGAGTAGGGAGTTGAAGCTATTTTGGAGTAGAAACACATCAAAGGATGTTGTTTTTTTGAGGGGGGAGTGAAGGCATTAATGATGGTTGTTAAGGAAGTAGATGTATTCACAATTATAGAGGATTATTCCATTTTGGCTTTTGATTATGAAATTTTTGATAAGGGAAAATAGGCTAAGATGGATATTACTAGTGGTTAGGCATAACACAACAGGGTAGATTAGGTTGATACTAAAGCTATGATGGAAATTCATTTATTATAAAAAAAAAAAAAAAATATTATGGACAATTATGATTCATACCTTGTTGGAATAGCCTTGGTGTTGTTGACCTTTTATGATTGATGAAGCAAACTGATTCCAGAATTCCCTCAATTTCTTCGTACACAACTTTGAGTCTTTGAAATGAAGGGTGCTTCTCAATTGAGTGATTTTATTCCGAAAGTGGACATATTTCTATAATGTTAAGTCGGTATTCACTACAAACATGCCTTCTTTTTCATCTAGGGAAAAATATGGCTAATTCTCTTTCTGCTTCCTCCTTCTTCTTCTTTTCCTATAAAATATTCATCTATATAACTAGTGAGTGAAAAATTTATATTTTCATATCTTCTAACATTTTTTCTATCTTAATTTTTGTGATTGCAAAGGAGGTATAAGAAGAATTTACTAGACCCCTATGCTGTTTTTCTTTTTCTTTACTTACCTTGGAGTGAATCTTGAAAATTTGCTTGATGTATCTATCATTCATCAGGTATATGTTCCAATCTAATAAGAGATTTAGTGTTTCCATAATTTCTTCAACTCCTCTCAGAAAAACAATTTTGAGTGAGTCCTCATCTAGACTACAATTGTGTGATATCTTGCAGCTAATTTGAAACATCTCCTCATAATCCTATAGTGATACATTTTCTCCTTGTGTCATTCTAAATATTTGAACTATAGTATGCCTAGATTTATAATAATCATTGTATTTGTTGCTAAAGGTTTGTTTTGGTTTAATTCAATTAGAGGTGGTGTTTTCTATGAAAATACTTTTAAATCACTCCTATATTTTGTATGTACAGTGATGTGCTTCCAAAGTAAAATTCACAACTCATCAAGGAGGCTCTAGACACATTCAGAGGTCAAAGAGGGCTTACAATAACTCAAAAATCAACATTGTTAGATTTCTCTCGAACTAGGTCTAGATCGAAGTGTTCATGACCTTTATTCCAACAGTGTGAACAACACTCAAAATCGACCTCATATCGATAAGTTAGAGTTGGTCAGAGTTTCGATCAAAGTTGGGTAGTGGGCCAGGTTTAAGTGTTCTATAATTTGAATGACACTGGGGAGTGGAAACTTATCTCCTGAGAGCAGGTGAATTTGTGGGTTGGTTAATTTTCCTAATAACCCCTAAATTGAAGAAAATTGAATTAGTTTTTTATTAAAACAAAAATAATATTAAAAATATGAGGGTAGGTTGTCACCCCCCCCACCCCCACTCCATAAAACAATAACCATATAAATATGGGATCAGGGTCTGGCTGACCACGAACCTTACTCCGTGGCCCATGCCACTAGAGTCAATAGTCGAGACCGACAAGGCTCAAACCCGCCTGGACCACGTGGCTGACCACCATCGGGCAGTCTCATGACCACCTTGACACAATACAGTGTGGCAACCGACTCAAAATATAATGTGTCATAAAAAACACAAACATCACACCATGTCTGGGAGGGTTTGGATTTGATACACAACCTGACGATAATGAATTCTAACTTTTACCAATGGGCCAATGGCCATATGTTGATAAATCTGCTTGGAAATTTACAAAAGACCTTCTATTTTCCATTCGACCATTGATCGTAGAATGAACGGACTAGTGGCAGGGCAGAATGGAGAAACGAAGGAGTAGCAGAATAGTGTGCCTTAGGGTGGAAATCAGAGGCAGAACCATGAACCAGGTGGAACCTTGATGCAGTTCTAGGAGGCAGAATGATGCCACGTATTTCGAGATAGAATATTCCTTGATGCCTAAAGATTCTCTTGGGGAGGTAAATTTTCATTTTGTCATAATGATATGAAGTATACAATAATTTTAACAAGAATTTCACAAAGAAGACGATGGTGAATTTAGAATCACCATCTGAGTAGAAGATTTGTAGATTCCTAGCAGAGTAGAATTTTTGAAGATTCTAGAGGGAATCTTCCAAATTCCTTGGAGGCTGAAAATCGAAAATCATAATGTAGCTGAGTTTACACTCAAAAGTATTAGAATCCCATAAGGATCATGATGGAGGGATAAGATTTATGATCTAAGTTGTAGATCTTCAGTCAGCTCAGAGAATAGGATCTTTGGAGAATCACAGGGAATCTAGAAGATTCCTAAAGGCCCAGATTTTGACAGTGTTGGAATTCAACAAATTGATAGTCGGTTTTACACCTATCGATGACATAAATTCAGTGGTGCAGTCATTTTTTGTAACTAAGCCTTCCATTTCTTGGCCAATTTCAGAGGTGAAGGTACATGAATCATTCATGTCATGTTTTCCTTCATAATTGCTAACATGATGTATCATGTTTGAGATCCATGTTTGACGTATATTGCGAGATAATTATTTCCACCTTATGTGAGATGTATTGAGCTTGTATTGCCATGTATTGTTTTTGGGATTACAGTGTAACTATGTTGAAGGGATACTCATTGCCACATTGTTTGAGATCATGTTAAGTTGTCATGCTGAGGGGAAGCCTTCATGAGTGAGAAGTTTTGTAAGCGGAACATCTCATGGAGAGAAAAACCACTCTTGTTGAGGGAATATGACCTTGTTATGACAAAGAGTCTTCCATATACATCATCATCATTTCCAACAGTATATGAAGTAGCCTCCACCATCTTGACACCGAGCCCACAGATGTAGTCCACACTAAACGAACTCCGTTATCAAATGTCTCGTGTCTTGACTTGCTCATTATTGTCATGTTTACTCTTACTTAAGAATGCATATGTGTTATTTTATGCTCTTTTAAATGCAATTCTAATAACATCACAAGAGTAGAAGATCTTGGATGATTCTAGTAGCTGAAGGAACCTGGATCAAGTTTGATATCAAAGCGGTCTTCTCACTTATGTGAATTGCGAGCGTGAACAATTGAACGTGCAACAATGGATGATGAAAAATAAATGTATGAGGCATTCCTGAGGATGTCCAAAATGGGGGACATAATTAATGAAGCTTATGAGGAATAAGAGAAAGAAAGAGGAGAGAACAATGCTCCATCCATAACTTCCAGTGTACGTTCATCGCCTTCATTATCTTCTCATCATTGGAATGAGGAGATCAACTAGATAATTCAAGTAGATAACACTGAATTGAAGATGATTCTATGAGAAGAGAAGGAGGAGAAGCATTGATTGTAGCTTCAGTTGCGAGCCAGGGAAGAGGCCCTAGACGAATTGAAGCACAACAACTAAATTCTTCAAGTAGAGCATGTTGAATTAAGGAGGCTTCTAGAAAAAGAGAAAGAGGAGAAGTAGAGATTACAACTTCAGCTACAAGCCATAATAGAGGCCTCGGAGGAGTTGAAGAGCAATGGAGGCTTAGAGAATCCCTCATCACCTATTTCAAAATCGACAGTTGAGGTAAATAGTGTTGTTTTTTTCTTCAGATTCATTTTCACATTACACTATTTCTGTTGGATATGTAGAAGTATTGATTACAAGAAATGGCATGAGACTTCTTACTGAGATGGGGTATAAAGGAGGAGGACTTGGTCTTAATGGAAAAGGCATGACTCAACCATTAGAGGTTGTGAAAAGACCTCGATTATCAAGCTTGGGGTATACCAAAGGAGAATGCTCAAAGGTGTCAGATGCTTCTGAGACATTATTGAAACCATCGAAGAAAGAGAATGATGGGAACACAACACCATCATCTCATGGTAGTGTACATTACAGAGAAAGAATTGACGCAAGCTCTCATTGCCATAACTGCACCAAAGACAATCAGAAGAGGTATAACAAGTCTCAGTGTTCTAAAGTTCATTTCGATTACAATCATGTTGTTAATGATGAACATAAATCATGACATCAAAAAACTTGTAGTTTTTGTGGTTTACATAACCACGCGATTGTTGAGTGTTGAAAGAGAATGGCAGCACGAAAGAGGATGAGACATAAAAGGGTCTCTCCAAAATAGGGAAAGAAGCATGTTAGGAAGATCTAGAGGAAGATGACTTATTGCAGTCATTGCAACGGAGGTGGTCATCAAATAGGCACATGTTGGAGGCACCATCTAGAGCAGCACCTTAAGAATAAAGCGTTTGTGCATGAACCAGTTGAAAATGTTGATAGATAAGCGAAGCCGCCATAGGGAGATGACCCATTCACTTTGATATGTGAGATATGGTTTTCTACATGCGTTAGCTTCTCATGGCCGTATTTTTATAAATCATTTGTGGCAGTTTACATTGTAAAAGTGATGATGTTTTTCCATCACCTGTTAAGCAACAATGATGTTTTGGCCTTGTATTGATAACTGAGGTATTCATTTCAATTTTGATGTAAACTTGACCACAGAGTATGTGTTATAAACTCTTGGAAAGTATGGGATGGATTAGGTAATTTATCGGTCATGTATTTGAGCATGTAATTTGCAAAAGGTTGTACTAGAGTTTTGCAGAGGATGGAGGTGTCGGCTCATCACTTATGGCTTCGAAGGACAGATGTGAAGGAGAAGGAAGGGTGACCTATTAGGAAACTATGGTGCAAACAGGGTACACAAAATTTCTAGATTATTTTCATGATTTTGGAGGACCAAAAAATCCTCAGTAGGGAGGATTGATTGAGGAGGCTCCAGACACACTCATAGGTGAAAGAGGGCTTACAATAGCTCAAAAATCAAAGTTTTTAGATTGCTCTCGAACCAAGTCCAAATCAAATTGTTTGTCAACCCAATTCCAACGATACAAATGGCACTCAAAAACAGGCTCGTATGTAGAAGTTAGAGCTAGTCAAAGTTTCCATCAAAGTTGAGGCGAGGTTTAAGTGTTCTACAATTTGACCGACATCGGGGCATGGAAACTTAGCTCTCATGAGCGAGAAAAATTATGGGTTGGTTAATTTTTCCAATAACCCCTAAATCAGAAAAAATTGAATTAGTTTTTCATTAAAACAAAAATAATAATTAAAAATATGGAGGGCAGGTTGTCACCCTTGCCACCCCGGCTCCACAAAACAACAACCATATAAATATGGGGTCGGGGTTTGGCTGACCAAGAACCTTGCCCCATGGCCCATGCCAACAGAGTGAACATCCAAGACCAGTAGGGCTTGAACTTGCTTGACCCACGTGGTCGACGCCCACTAAGTGGTCTCACAACCACCCTGACACGGCATAGTGTGATGACCAACTCAAAATATAATGTAACATAAAAAACACCAACAACACACCAAGCTTGGGAGTGGAGGGATTTGATCCCACAGCCCCATGGCCTAAGTCTTACCAATGGCCCAACAACCATATGTTGCTAAATCTACCCAGAAATTTACAAAAGACCTCATATTTTCCATTCAACCATTGGACGGAGAACGGACAGACAAGTGGCAGGGAGGAACGGAGAAACAAATGAGCAGGAAAACTGCATGCCATAGGGTGGAACTCAGAGGCAGAACCGTGAACCGGGTGGAACATTGACATAGTTCCAGGAGGCAGAATGATGGCAAGTATTTTGAGATAGAATATTCCTTCATGCCCGAAGATTCTCCCAGGGAGGTAAATTTTCATTTGTCAGAATGATATGAAGTTTATAGTCATTTTAGCCAGAATTTTGTAGGGAATGTGATGGTGAAATCAGAATCACCATCTGAGTAGCATATTTGTAGATTCTTAGCATAGCATAATCTTCGAAGAATCTTGAGGGAATATTCTAGATTCCTTGGAGGCTAAAAATCGACAAATTCATAATGCAACCAAGTTTACACTCAGGAGTCTCCATGTCTTGTAAGGATCATGATGGAAGGATCAAATTTATGATCTAATTTGCATATCTCTAGTTAGCCCAGAAAAAGGAATCTTTGGAGAATCACAGGGAATCTAAAAGATTCCTAAAGGCCCAGATTTTGACGGTGTCAGAATACGACAAATGGATAGTCAATTTTACACTTCTCGATGACAGAAATTCAGTGGTGTAGTAATTTTTTGCAGCTAAGCTTTCCATTTCTTGGCCAACTTCAGAGGTGAAGGTACATGAATCATTCATGTCATGTTTTCCTTCATAATTGCTAAGATGATGCATCATGTTTGAGATCCCTGTCTGATGTTATGTTGTGGGATCATTATGTCCACCTTATGTGAGATGTATTTAGCTTGTATTGCTATGTATTTCTGTTGACACCCCTGTGTAACTATTTTTAAGGGATACTCATTGCCACATTGTGTGACATCATGTTAAGTTGTCATGCTGAGAGGAAGCCTTCTTGAGTGAGAATTCCTGTAAGCGGAACGTCTCATCGAGAGATAAGCCACTGTTTTTGAGGGAATATTACCTTGTTGTGACAAAGATTCTTCCATGTACATCATCATCATTTCCAGTAGTGTATGAAGTGGCCTCCACCATCTTAACATCGGGCTCGGAGATGTAGCCCACACTGGATGAACTCCATTATCAAATGTCTCATGTTTTGACTTGCTGATCGTTGTCATGTTTCCTCTTATTTAAACATGCATATGTGTTATTTTATTCTTTTTTAATTGAAATTCTAACAAAATCAAAAACTTAAAATATCTTGGATGATTCAAGTCGCTGAAGGAACCTGAATCAACAACTAGTTGAGGAAGTTGAACTGTGAACTTAGAATTTAATGAAAATGTAAATGATTCGTTGAGGAGAGGATGAAATAGATCCATAAGCTATGAAGGGAATATTGAGCTCCTTGTTTTACAAGCCATGAAAGTGCCTTAGAAGTTAAGAATGGAGTTATTTCTAACCCAATTTAGCTACCACCACCTGATAAGAGTTATGAGATTGGAAAAAGTGGTGAGGGGTGTAGGACAACACCCATCTCTCCTTGAAGATTGTGGAATGATAGAGGGGTATAGGAATCTTTAGGAAATGAAGCTTCAATGAGACAATGGTACAGACAAAAGAGAAGATACAAAAAATAGGGTCAATGTCAAGACTACACTCCTTTAGAAAACGAAGGGAAACAATAGAAAGTATACATATGCACAAAAAATGAGTGAGAGGGGCTATTATATTAGTTCAATATATTCTTCTATATATTTTTGGTTGGTTGGTTTTTGCTCTATGAATTGTAGAAATGAACATTATGAGCTTGGATTTGTGGAGAACATCTGAGGAAAGACAAGGCAATTGTTGAGTAAGTATCGATCCCTATGCTCTTTGAACTTTGGGTGTTATTACCTATATTTTTATTTGAGGCCACTAGATTGGGTCTATGCTTGTTTGGTCAATGAGAGTCTTAATGGATGATTGAATAATTATGGTTCTTGTTGTATAGTTGATAAGCCACCTGTATAGTGAACTCCATATATGAGTGCCTACTAAAACCATTGGTGTGATGTCCCTTCAGAATGCATTCTTTCATATTATGGGTCCAAAGTGAGGGTGGTAAATTGCAAGAAAGGTTACAGTGTGGATTCTTATAGTTGGGTGGAGAGGCGAAGTCTCTCCTTGAATTTCCATACATCTTTAAGTACATAGATAAGTGTGAATTATTCATGCAGATTGACTTATGAACTATGATGTTCCTTGTTATATTATGATGGTGGAAGATTATATGTGTGTTAATTAATTTAAATGAATATCTGAATTAGGAGGTGTACTATTATTCTCATGAATCGAATGATATCTTTCATGTTCATAAAACTAATGCATGCCTGGATGATGTTGTTTAATATTATGTTCAATATGGAAGTGATAAATGGTGTGCTAGTGTTCATCTAGTTAATTGCTAATGCCTACAAATAAATACATATAACTTAATATATTCCTTGTACTGGTTATAATAATAAAATTGAGAGTTGGGATCGTAAACCCCTTAAGCCATAGGCCTCAAGGCATGGGCATGGCATGGTTTCCCTCCCTGTTTTATAAATTGAGTGAGTTGATCTTTTTTGTACATATGTATATGCCATCGAGACCTCAGGAAACATAACCAAAAATCATACATATGAGAATGAGGCTGATACATGTGATCAAATCATAAGAAAATGACTAAATAGATGAGGGTAGGCATAGAGTGAAGCCCAGAGTAATAGAACTCTACCTCACCACTCACCACTTTTCATTGTATATTGTCGTGAGCGTAGTACCACATGATGAGTGCACTAACGAGGTTGGTCAATTTGACCATGGTTCCCACTGTAGAACCCTATTTCCACCCACTACTCATTGCGATAAAATATTGATCATTGAGTGGGAACACTAACAAGGATGAGGCCAATATGGTTGTGGTTCCAATGCATAACCATGTCGCACCCACCTCATGTTTCTTTGTAAATCGCAATGTTGTGAATGCGATACGAGTGCACTAGTGGAGTGGGGATGTCTCATACATTATTCTAGTGTTGGAATCCTGTCACTACCCTTGCCTACCAACTAGACCTAGGTCAATTGTTGAACACCGTGGGTAGTAATACAAGAAATTGGTCAAGTCATCCTGACACGGACCTGACATGTTAGGACCCATTTGATGATCTATTAGTGTTATGTGGAGGCCATGAAAGTGCCACATGTATAGTTGTAATGATGGCCTCTTTTAACAAGACAAACTTTGAATGAGCATATTCATAATCTTGATGTCAGATTGTGGTAAAATTTATGTTGCAAGAAATCTCTTGATGAGGTGAGTGTGATGGTGAGGTCAAAATCTATTTATGAAAACTCAAAAAAGATGCATTTGTAAACCCATATTCATAAACAATCGTAGGAGTAAGGTTAAAGAATACAGACAACACCTTCCACTTCCCAAGATCATATTAGGGGGTGTGAGTGTGCTTACATTTCCCCCAAAAATCATGATCCATCTCAGAGCTGAATCTTTCAATGTGGAAGGAAATACTTTAAGGCTTGAGCTTCTATTTGTTAACTATGTAGTCATAAGTCCTACACACAAAAACAAACTCAACAACAAGGTATCAAGGTCATCACTGGATAATCCATATAAGTGAGTGTACACAAAGGGATTGAGGTTTTTCATCTTCACTTCCCCATTAATCTCCAAGTAACTTGAAAACCTCTTGTTGTTCCCTATATTTAGCCATGATGTTGTGAGATGGAGCTCCTTTAGAGAGATTCTCAGCTTTTATGGTTTGCTTCTCTAAAAATTGTGTAAGGTATTATATTTTTATTAGAGAGGAGGTATCACAACCAACTTATTGTTGTTAATTGCTAGTTTGAGGTTCAGAGGTGGGGAATTTTGGTAGAAATTTTCTTCATCTACCCTAAATTGAGGTATGCATGCTTTCTATAAATCTATTCATATGATTTTTCCCCTTTTTCTATGCTAAAAAAAAAGAGTTAATGCAAATTACTTGATAATAAGTAAAGAAAATGTATGATTTTAGCACCTCCTTAACAATAATTCCAAAACGTGTTGGGCTTCATAATTGCAGAAAGAATGTTTCATTTGTATAGATGCAAACTTTAATCATCAACTAAAGGCACTATATGTACAACCCACACTATATTTTCCTTATTGTGTAACTATCTATGTCAATTATCCTATCTAGTAAAGGGAAAAATTACACCCTAGGTATTACTTTGATAGTTTAGGTAAAGAGGAGTTTCATTAACAATTCATGGTTTCTACTAGAAATATATTTAACGTAATTGCAGGGAAATCTAGCCAATGCTTAAAGCAAGTTCTACTTTACCAATTACAACTAACTCCACTTGAAGAGAACAAAATTGTTGTATGCCAAAAAAAGAAGTACTATTAATTTAACCAATTTGCAGAAAGAAAAATTCAAAATGGAAGGAATCATACAATCATAAAAAGGATTAAGGCAAGGCCATCTAAATCCTAATTATTTATTTGATCCTCATATCTTTATGCTATTTGTGGCATTGTAGACTAAATATGCATTTCTATTTGAGAAATGTGCTATAAAATAGAGTTATGCATTGTTCTATAGGAACAATTGTAGAGCTATAAGAAACTATGTGCTACTATAGGGAACTTTCTTAGAAGGTTGAAGGAAGTTATAAACAAAGATGAAATTATTATATGCATTTGAAAAATACTTTACTATCCTATGAAACGTCATAACAATCAGCTTTGTGTTAAAGAAAGTAGTTGAGACATAAAATTTATCTTTCTATAAGAAAGTAGATGATTGTAAATATGGAAATTTTGTAAAAACGATTCATAATCAAATGAAAAAATAGAAAATATAACTAAGGAAATAAGGTACATAGGGTTTCTTAGATATCCTTGATTTGGCCCCTCCCCAAGATACTCAAAAAAGTAAAGAGAATCATCAACACTCAATTAAATAGAAAGTAACATGAGAGAACTGAGTACATGCTATAAAGGTCTAAAAGTGTATTGAAGTTGAAATCAACTATACTACAAAATGAACTATCTAGCTCTAAGGTTCGAGTCTTCGATTTATGTATAAACTTATAAATAGGCCCTTTGATATGTGGGGTTGATTCTCTCCGAAAATAAAGATTAGGGAGGCTCTATTTCTAGAGTTAATTTCACTAGGAAAATGTGATCTTTAACTAGTGAAGTGTTGATGGGTAAAATCAAGCGCTATTCAATGCACTACTTGTACACAAAATAAAAAAACTATAAGAATGATTATAAAAAAATTATAAATTGAATTAACTTCATAATTTAATATGTAAAATATCAAAATGCACATTAAACAAGGTCAAAAATATATATGTTTAGGAAAAAATGACATTGTAAATAGGTTCACAAAATACTCATTGCAAGGGCCCATCATCTATATATACATATTCACACATTGTAGATGTTATCCCTTTATTAGTAAGCAAACCCTATTACATATATGTTGAAAGGAAGGCTTCAACACACATTTAAGCATCAGACACACCAACACACACATGATTTGAGAAGAGATAATTATGGGAAAGATATCCAACCGAGTCTGTTTTACACCTTGATAAGTATTTATATATTGGATAAATGGTTGGAGTGGTTGTAATTACCTCCAAATAATCATATATTAGGTGTACTTCATCCTTTGTTACATTTACATTGATGTATTTACTCAACATTTAATATTTAATGTGTGATAACATTACATGAGTCTAGGACACCTCTCAACATCTACCCCCAATTAAATTCCTTTCTCATCCCAAGCAAGTATGAAAAAACAATAATCTAACCAATCCAACAAGATTACACCATTTTTCTACCCCACCCAACATTACATCACCCAACACAATAATTTTATCGAATTGTTCAACCACTTTGATGTGTCCTTTATTTTCTTTAGTAATGTGAACACTTTACTTGTTCATTTTTTTTCTTTTTCTTTTTTAAATAAGGATAATTGTTAGATTTTCCATATATCATAGAGGAGGTACGAGCTCCAATTAGAGAGGTTATTCTTATGCCTTTGAGCCTAATGAAACCACCCAAAAACCATGCTATATGGATTAACCAAATTTAAAACATAAATGGGCCTTTTCAAGTATGGAACATTCATTCTTTATCCTAAACAAATGAGCTTTAAATCACTCATATTAAAAACAAATCTACCGATGAATACTACCCCACACTTTGTTAAATTCATTGTTCAAATCGAATGTCCCAAAAACTTAGTCTCGTCCTCATTTATATTAACTTCATTTAATCATTGGGGCCAAATTTTAATGTGAAATCATCCTCATTCATGTTTGACTTCATTTAATCGTTGGATTTTATGTTTCTCATCATATCCAAAAACCCAATAATGTTTCACTCTTTTACACAACAATGATTTTTAAAATGGATTGCCATGATTGTGTATTACATTTGAATAAACATATCAATATTACAGTTCCATTATTGGTGATAGTTTATTTAGATCAACCTCACCAATCCTCTTTGTATAAACTGGTTTTTCAACCTTTTCTACTCCATGACCACCATATGGAGATTACTTGAGTACTTTAAGTAGCTTTTTGAAATCAAAATCCTCAATACTATTAGTATCAACACCATACTCCTTTATTCAATGAGGCATCTCAGACCACATTTGTTTCATTTTCTTGATGTCAAATCTCCTTGTTGGATGTGATGTATGTGGCACGATATGTAGTTTCTAATATGGGTGCAAGAATGTAGTCAACTTGGATGAGAGACTTTCCATTGTTTCTAAACACTACAATGAAGGGCCATAGTTTCATGTCACTAGACGTGGGGATTATTGAATTTACTTTTAACGAGTCTTTGCTCCGATAATTTGAACCCTCCCCAATAAGCCTCTCAAAAAGATCCTTCTGTTTCCGTGATCATTAGCAATGATTGCAACTCCAACTTGATGCCATATTGCAGTGCAACTATATGTTGTTGCAAGATTGATGCCAATAGCCTTCCCTTTACCTTTATCATCCATATTTCTTGTAGTAATCAAAATACTATGAACCATTGAAATCACAGTAACCAAATAATGAAATCAAATTTCTTGCATACCAAAGGGTGGGGGATGCAAAAACTAGTTCTTGTGGAGATGGAATAGTTAAAATCAATTTGATGGCAATCCCAATATACATATCCAATGACCAATATCTTTAGATACTATACTATATCCATCTAACTCCAGATCTATCATGTGCCTCGAGGGATCAAATCCCTCAAGGTTTAAAACTTCTTTTTAGAGTGTAAAATTTGAGAAATTTTGCACCTCGAGGGATTTGATCCCTCTTGGCATCTGTAGTTCGATGGATCTAGGCTACTTCTAATTGAGGGAAGAAATGTCATATTTTTATATTATCACTATTATGTATATGTTTGAGATAAACTTCATACTTTGAAATTTACATTATGTTTTCTTTGCTTGACATGGCCATATCATTCTATTCTTTAGTTTAGTCTATGTTGCTTGCCTTCAATGGTTTGTATGTTTGTTTTTGGATGCTTTGAGTGGTTTTTATTTTTAAGTGTTTGGATTTCAATGGTATTGTTTACGAATGTTAAAATTGTTTTGTTATATTTCTATATGTGTATGTAATTATCTGTTATAAATTAGTTAGTGAGGAATAAGGGAGACAATATTGTCAATAGTTTGCAGGAGGATTGATACAACACATCTATTTCATTTAATTTTAGGTATCACAACTTTTGACATCTAATTAATTCTTAATAGTGTCCCTTGAGGTAGTACTAAATATATGTTGAAGAGTAGTTTTAATAATTTATTGCGTCAATATTACTCTTGAAGTTCTAGGTATCAATACTTTTGACAACCAATTAATTCTTAATAGTATCCCTCTAACTCCATAGTGTCACAAATTTTGACATATTAGTAGTGACACTATTAGTTTTGCCATATTTTCATATTGATTATATGAAAAGGGTAGTTGAAATCATAACCATTCAAATATTTAACTCGAGCCATTGTATTAAACACCATACCTTGTCTCTCTTTCTCTCCAATATTAATAGGTTGAATTACTGTAACACAAAAAACAATGCACACTGTCAATAATTTTTTTGTTCTTACACTGAAATCAATGAAAACTATTAATACATTCAATTTAAAACCAATTTACCATCATAAATCCAGTTACATCAAATCAAAAATCAATATCTGCACTAAAATCAATGCATCTAATTCAAGCAATGAAATAGGATTAGAAAACAACATCTACACTAGAATCAATGCATCTAATGAAAGAAATGAAATAGGATTAGAAATCAACATCTACACTGAAATTAATGCATCTAGTGCAAGAAATAAAATAGAATTATAAAACACCTACATTGAAATCAATGCATCTAGTGCAAGAAATCAAACAAGATTAGAAATCAACATCTACACTGAAATCAATACATCTAGTGCAATAACGAAAATATAATTAGAAATAAACATCTACTTTGAAATCAATGCATCTAATGGAAGAAATCAAATATAATTAAAAATCAATATCTACACTGAAATTAATGCATCTAGTGCAAGAAATAAAATAGGATTAGAAATCATTGTCTACACTAAAATCAATGCATATAGTACTAGAAAATTTGTATCTATATCTTCCTCCATCTCTAGTTATTTGTCTCTCTATCTCAACCCCGTGAACACTCATGCTCTCTCTCTCCCTCCATATGCATCTATCTCTTTGTCCCTCCCTCCCTCTATCTCTCTCTTCTTCCTTCTCTTCACCTTCCATCTATATCTATATCTCCCTCTGTCTCTTTATATCACCCCCAAAACTTACACACTCTTTCTCCCTATATATCTATCTCTCCATCCCTCTTCCTCTCCCTCTCTCTCTCTCAATTTTTCTTATCACTCCTTCTCTCTCTCCACCTTTCTCTTTCTACGTATTTATTCTTACCTCCCCCTCCCTCCCCTTATAACTCTGTATTTGTCTTCTCTTCCCACTCTCCTTCTCTCTCTCATGTCATCTCTCTCCCTTTCTCTCCCACCTCCCTTTGTCTCTCACCCTCGTCTCTCTTTCTCTCTCTTTTCCCTCCAAATCCGTCACTATATCCCTATCTCTCTCTTTTCCCTCCAACTTTGTCACTGTCTCCCTCTCCATCTCTCCTTATTTGTCTCTCTATCTCAGCCCCAAACATACACACACTCTCTCTCCATTTCTCCCTTGTCACTCTCTTACTCTCTCTCTCTCTCTCTCTCTCTATCTATCTCTCTCTCTCTCTCTCTCTCTCTCTCTCTCTCTCTCTCTCTCTCTCTCTCTCTCTCTCTCTCTCTCTCTCTCTCTCTCTCTCTCTCTCTCTCTCTCTCTCTCTCCATGTTTCTCTCTCTATGTATTTCTTCTTCTCTCCTTCTCTCCCCTTCCAATTCCATATATATGTCCCTCCCTCTCTCCTCATCTCTCTACCTCCATATCTCCACCTCCTCCTCCTTTCTCTCTCTCTGTCACTCTCTCTCTCTCTCTCTCCTACCCTACTGCTATCTACATCCTTCTCTCTTTCTCTTTCTCCCCCTCCCCCCCGGGGCCTCGTCTTTCTATCTTATCCTTCTCTCCCTCCCTCACTCCTCTCCTCCTCTCTCTCTTCATTCATCCTCTCCCCTCTTCTTCAATTCATCTCCTTTAGTGTAGGTAATCAAATAGGATTAGAAAGCACCATCTACACTAATATCAATGCATCGATTGTAAGAATAGAAATCACCATCTACACTAAAATCAATGCATCGAGTGTAAGAATAGAAATCACAATCTACAGTGAAATAAATAAATCTACTACAAGAAATATTGTTCCCTCTCTCCCCCATTCATATTTATCTATATCTCCATCCATCTCTCTGTCTTTGTCTCTCTATCTCACCCCCCCAAAAAACACACACTGTATCTGTCCATATCTATCTATCTCTCTATCCCTCTGTCCCTCTCTCTATCTATCGCTTCTTCTCTTTCTTCACGTTCCATCTATATCTTTATCTCCCTATGTGTCTCCTTTGTCTCTCTATGTCACCCCCAAAACATACTCTCTCTCTCTCTCTCTCTCTCTCTCTCTCTCTCTCTCTCTCTCTCTCTCTCTCTCTCTTCCTCTTCTCTCCCTCTCTCCACCCTTCTATCTCTCTTATCTCCTCCTCTATACTATCCTTTTCTCCACATCCCCCTTATCACTCCCTCTCTCCTTCCACCATTCTCTCTCTATGCCTTTCTTCTTACCTACCTCTATATCACCCTCGAATTTTGTCTCTCTCCCCCTCCCTCTCTCCTTCTTTCTCTCACGTACACTCTCTCTTCCTTCTCTCTTCCTTTCTCTTCCACCTCCCCATGTCTCTCTCTCTCTCTCTCTCTCTCTCTCTCTCTCTCCAAGTCCATCACTATCTCCCTCCCTCTCACCTTCTCTCCCTCCCTTCTCTCCATCTCTCTTTCTTTTTCTCTATATCTCATCCCCAAACATACACACTCTCTCTCCATCTCTCCCTTGTCACTCCCTCTCTCCCTTTCTAACTTCACCTCTCTATCCCTCCCTCTCTCCTCCTCTCTCTCACTCCCTCTCTCTCATCATTCCTCTCTCTACATTTCTCTCCTACCTCCCTTGATGGCTAGGGTGGAGAGTGTTTACTTGGATTCCCTTGATGGTTAGGGTGGAGAGTTGTTCCTTGGATTCTTGAAAGGTGGATTTTGAAACCTTCGTTTCTATGCTTGTTTATGGTGGATTCTAGAATCCCCAATATGGGTGGAACCATTGTATTGTTTTTTGAAGGGTGGGGAATTGATCTCTGGACTCCCTTGACCTTCTTGGGTGGAGGTAGAAAGCCTTTGGATTCCTTGTCTGGATTGGTTGGCTATCATTGAACAACTTGAGTGTGGAAGCAACTGGCCTCTAGATTCCCTGTACTTTGGTTGACTATGGATTGGCTTGTTGGCAGAGGGAGGAGGACCTCTGAATTCAATTTTCATCTTACAGTTGGCATTTTTAATCCTTTAAGAAAATCCCCTCAGTATCTGGAATCTAGCTCAGGGGTGACGGTTAAAAGTGAGGCCTAACCGCAACTGTCTATGGTTGGGTGGAGAGTCCTTTTCCTAGACTTAGTTGCCCATAATCTAGTTTCCATTTCAAGATAAGTTTATGTACATGACACTTGTGTTGTTGAATGTATGTGTATATGTTTGGACTGTAAGTAAAATTTACATTGATTACTAGAACAATTCATGGTTTATAGTTATAAATTAAAAGAATGAGATTTTGTTAGCTAGTTCTTAAGACTGTGATTTTGTTCTGATGCCCTGTATACAGAGAGACATGCAATTATATTAGTGTCATAGGAACGTATTTTATACTACCATATAAACAGTGAAGGAGAATCAGCACATGCATTTTTGAAATGTGTTTATTCAAACCAATCCTTCTGTAATCGTTTTACTCCATTCATGATTGTATATGTGCATGTAAATTGCATTGTTGCAGGAGCATGATGTCATGGCGACCCTAGCCTAACTCCCATAAATAAGTGAAAGAAGTGCCATTCAAACCAATTGTCTTTCACAAAATTCTATGTGGAAATCCCTCGTAAGGAGTGGGATGATGCATCACAAATGTCCCATCCCAAAGGTGGAGAGAGGAGCAATAGAGGAGAGCGTTACGATGATGGGACCGAGATGACGTGTCTCAGAGGTGTAAAGAGGAGCATCCAACAAGAGTGTAAGGATGATGGGACTGAGATGACATGTCCTATAGGTTCTATTCCATAGGTTCAAAGAGGAGCAGTCAAGGGGGGCGTCAAGATGACAAGACCGAGATGACATATCTTGCAAGGGAAAAGAGGAGTAGTTGAGGAGAGCGTCGGGTTGTTGGGAAACTTATATGTTGGTCCCAGGTTGTCATCACCTGCCATGCTAGCGCTGAGTTACGTAATGGGTAGTAGTGCAGGCCTCGACTTGTCACTGTGCACATGTCACTCATAGGTTGTTTTGTGAAACCTAATATCTCCTTTTCTGGCACCACCTGTAGTGGTTTCAAAGAAGGTGATGGAGGGTGTCACAATTGATCACAACTATAGATATGGAGATTGGTGGTTTTGATAAACTACTTTGTGCACCACCCTTTCCCTTGGTAACATTTGTGCATGTTGACCCATCGAAATTCGTTGATCTACAACATGAGCATCGTGAGCCATTGATGTAATTTATAGATTTATTTCATATTCATATATATATATATATATTATATATATTATTATATAGAGAGAGAGAGAGAGAGAGAGAGAGGAGAGAGAGAGAGAGAGAGAGATACACATATATACATATATATAAGGAGTCTACGAATGCCCTAGTTATATATATACATATATGAGCTATAATGTGTTGTTGTAGAGGAAGGGTGGTAAACTTAATTAAAGAATCCACCTTGAAAGGAGAATTGATAAGGGAAAATGGACATAAGAGTCAAAAAAATTATTATCCCACTTTTCTAGTTGTACAATAAAAAATTGACTAGTAAGTGGAAATGGACATTCCATTGAGGTAAGTGAGTTGTGTTGTCTCTTCAGATCGGACCAGTAGCACAAGTGTTGTAGGAGAGATAGAAAGCCTCCTAGAGACAGCCTCTGGGCTGATTATAGACTAGTGCCTAGGACATCTTAAGTAGAGGAGTGCATTGGAATATTATGAGTGAGGTTTCAGTTGCACTTGAATCATCACATAATAAAAATAATAAGAGGGAATTTGCTCAATAGGCCTTCATTAAGGTAGACTCAAGCCAATAGATGGATCCAAATGTGTGGGGTATATTGGGGCAGTATCAAAGAGAAATGGCTTCTCCTGGTGGCCCACACACAACAATGAGACAACTCGATACTGAAGTTGTAGTAATGGTGGAGAGAAGGAGAGGAAGGAGGGAAATAGGTGCATAGGTTTGTAGAAAACAAAATCCTCAGCAACAATATTCCATTAGAAATATGGAAGAGGAAGGAGGTGGACTGATAGAAATAGCTGAGTGGCTAATTAAGGTTTCAGGCCAATTATAACATGGGTATCATTCTCTACCAACAGCTAATGTAAATCTGAGATACCACAGGTACTACAGGCTAATCGAATACACAAGTAATTACATAGTTTCTACATGTACTGTAATGCTAGTGAATAACACAAGTAAGTCTTCAATATGCACAGGTATTGTTCTCTATTTAGCATCCAAGATAAATCCATATATCATAGCGAAACCAACAACTTCATTATACTATTTCAGAGACAGGAAAACACAAATGAAATGAGATTTACCAAGAAGAAACATGTTGCACATTGATCATGCTTGGAATCACCAAGAGAGTTTCATTAATACTTAGAGGGTCCAATAACGAGTCAATACATTAAGTACAACATCAGTCAAGTCCTCCATGAATAAGAAAATAGAACCAAAGTGGCATCTCAGAATTCAGACCTTGTGGGTGAGAAATTTTGAAACCTTAAATAAGTGTTTCTTCCCCCTATTTATAAGAAGAGGGGGAGCTTGGGTTACAGTTAAAAACATGTCTTAGCCAGAGCTCCAGGTGTCCTACTAGACTAGCTGTCTCAGACTATGTAAGGCGTTGTTGCCCAAAATGATTACAATTGGGATTCGATCCCTTCTTGGAAATAAATGGAAATTGCAGAACTAAAAAGAAAACTAGAGGATGATGGAGGAAGTATCCCTTTTGTTGTTTCTATGAATGGCCTCTAGTCAAGTGATGTCTCTGTCGTGTGGATCCCTCTATTGCTTATTTAGTTTTGTCCATTATACATTATCTGCCTGATTAGTTCCTTTTATGAAGTTTAGTAGAGCCCCATGCTGAATTATTAAGTGCTCCCGAGTGCCCCATACAGGTACACCACCTCACCATACTCTTATTCAATGTTGGAGCTTCTGACCCATCCATCTTCAAAAGCTTTGTATCATGCTCCTGGTTTTCCTAGGGATGCATTTACGATGTGACAAGAAGTCCTTCGAGGGCAGGCCTTTATCACTGAAATATTACGAAACAAACACGTTCAGATTTACCCGTAGGCCCTTTTTGGTATAGCCCCTTTTTGCTATTTCCTTGCATTTGGATTTCCCCTTAGGCCCCTTTTGGTATATCCCCTTTTTTCTATTTCCTTCATACGACCATGGGCTATGACCAAGTGCCAAGTCCTCAAGCAATAAGGCCTTTAGGCTCCTATCTGGGGGCTTCTTTCCTTTGTTATATGAAATCCCACTCTTCGAAATTTTCAAAGGGTTTCCACTGTTATTTCCCCATGAACCTCATGATCATCAATCTGTGGGGTCAAGCCCACCAAGAGTATCGCAATTGCACTGTGGAAGGGGAAGGCCCTTTTACTTTCTTTCTTAGAGCTGGCCAACTATCTGAACACGAAGGATTTATAGGCCAAATCACATAATATTTCACATCCGGGAGGATCCCCGCTTATCGCAATCACAAGTCTAAAAGGAAATTCAGCGGAAGAGAGACCTTGTTGTGTGCAATCCCCAATTTCCAATCTGCAGGGGAGGGGGGATGTTATCACTACTGCGTGTCACCCAGAAATTTCCTTATAGGACCACTGAAAATGTTGAATTTGAATGCCACGTGTCCTCCATACTACCACATCATTTTAAAACTTCCACATCATTGATGATGTTAGCTTCCATGTCATAGATATGGGCCAATGAGATTGTGCCATGTGGCCCCTTAGAGGAGAGAGAAAATGACCCACCCAACCTTGGTTTTTTTTGTGAATTCCCTTATTAAATAGAATTTGTTATCTCAAAATCAGACCCTGATAGGCTGCTGATCAGGAAGACTTTGGGTTACTATTTCAAACTAACTTTTGGCTGAGGCTTAGCCTCCTCAACCTGAGAGGGCTCTCTCACTAGGTTAAAGATTTTGATAATTAATTAGATGGCTAAATCTATGAAATAAGTGAGGAAATATGAATGGTTGAACACAATTAGTAAATATCCATTGGGCTTATGGAATCAAGAAATGCTTCAGTATGACAATAATATTAGCTTTACATGGAAGTCAGGGCATCTAGAATTCAACATATGGAGAGAACATCAGTAGCATAAAGGAAAACACAGTCCACAAATGTATGAAGGAAGTTAGAGCATAACCAATGAATTCTAGGCAATCATACATTCATACCACTGTAAGTAATGAGAAGAGGAGAACCATAAGACATTTTGAACATTGAATTCCTTTCGAATCCTAAGAAGCAAAGCTAAATATTGTATTCCTTAAAACAGAGTCTTACACAAAAGCACCATATGAGAGTAATAAGTAGAACTTCGGCATAAATCACATATAGAAAGACCTTTGTCGATGCGTTTCGAACCATCTAGTGTGGTTCATCGTGAGGACAAGTTGAAGAAACAGATCCAGCTTCACATGTTAAATAGTCTGAGCAGAGCTTCCAATGGCTATCTTTGACCAACAGCTAATTATGACCTAGGGACCAGAGTCAAAAA
>APFE030027455.1:209456-229063 GCA_000404065.3 Pinus taeda | reverse complement strand
TTATTAGTCCCTGCTTGGGACTATTAGCGTTCGATCCGGCGTTGACCGGGTATTAATCCTGTGTTTGACCGAGAGTGTTTGATGTGCATCACGATTTTAACCTAAGTTTTTATATTAACAAATAATATAAAAGTTATTATCTAATTTTTGATTGGGCAACAAAGTTGAGGGTCTTATTGCCGGCTTAACATGCTTCAAGACATTTGGAGGTGAACATTTTAAGCACAGGGTAGTTTGTCCTAAGTTTTTGATATGTGTTCTGAGTGTCCTGCATGCAAGACAGATGTGTGCATATGGTTCAACTAGGCCAGATGTTTAGAGATGGCCGCTGCGCCCACATAAAAAGATATATGCCCCGCGTTCATGTAACGAACCCTAAGTCCTGTGCTTTCATGCTTTCAGTTTGTCCCTCCATTTCGAGTCGAGATCTCAATCAAACTGGCCACGGACAAACCTTTTCGCTTGGGAGGAGGTTTTACTATTCAGATCGCTGGCCAGTATTTTCATTCTCTCCGAGTTTACTTCCTGTCTGCAGAGTGGGATTTGGATTCTGCTGCAAATTCAATCCATCCTGATATCAGGTATGCTAAGAGAACCCACAAAAAATTCGCTTTTGAGTCCTATGTTTGCAATGGAATGTTTGGGGGTTTTGAGAATGAGGATTTTTATATAAATGGAGGGCTGTCTTCAATCATAGATCCCGAAAAACACAGGCTTGAGTGCTTTACCGAGTACCAGGACTTGAAATCTCAGGACCCTTTTGCGTTTTTGGCCTCGGCACCCCCTGATTGCGTGTTTGGGCAATTCTGTCATAAGAAGTATTTGCAGGTTGTGCATCCCAAGATGGAGGAATCCTTTTTTGGGAATCTGGACCAAAGGGACCATGTTGTCAAAGGCATACATCCGAAAACGGCCTTCTATGAAGCCTTCTTGAAGCTTGCCAAGGTAATCTGGCTTGTGCACAGATTGGCATTTTCCTTTGACCCTGTTGTCAGTATATTTCAGGTTAGGAGGGGGACTGATTTTTCAGTGGTGTATATGGAGAGTGTTGTACATGGAGTGTTGTCTGGTTACGATGCTTTGGATGGGAGGCCTAAGGTGGGTTTTACTGTTATGCCGGGTTTCCGTGTCAGCAAGGCCGTGATCCAGTGCCAAGTTTATCTCACAGGCATGAAAGGCAGGGATTAGTTGGAAGGATAGGAAGGACTCTGTCAATCGCATGAATTAGCCTTGTTATCTAAACCCATTTGCTTGAATTTAGGTCAAGACAGAGACTGATTTGCACACAGATCAGAATGCATAGAGAAGCCAGTTAGGTATTCGTTGTAGTTTTTGAGAATTTCTCATAAACTGCCCATGTAGAAAGCCTTAATATTTCAGAACATTATCTGGAAGTAAAGCCAACCTCATAATGAATGCTAATATATTTTAGGCAACAGAGTTCCTGTGGTTTTGTTCATGATCTGGTTTTCGGCATGTATAATGTTAATGTGAGAGGGCTCTGAGCGTAGCATAGATTCAAATTTGACAGTCGGGCCCAGTCATCAATGCGCAGAGCTTCTTTGAATATGTCGGACAGTTCCGGACAATGTTTAGCTTCAAAAGTTGCCAAGGCAACAGTTACAGTATATGAAGCTGTGCAGAATGTGTTCAAATTGTGTCCGTGACTTGAGGTGTAGAAATGAGCACTGATCTTGTTGGGTCAGAAAAAATAATCTGCGATGGCTATTGACATCAGCCCGTTTTATCTATGTTAGGAGGCCACCCTTGGTGGAAATGTATCGTTTAAAATAATTATATTATGTGCAGAAGGCAGTAATTCATGACTCTCAAGATGGTGCTACAGTAAGTGAGTCTTCTGCCTGTAAAGTTGAGGGCTTTCAATATCGTTTGAGATGGATACTTATGCAGAGGAAGCTGATTTTTTTCTCAAAAGTACTTTTCTGGTATTTTGAGCTAACAAAGCTCAGGGCTTAAACATAACCCTATGCTTATTAGGCACTCACTTTCTCGCCATGGCTTCGGAGGTCCACAGCTGATCGGATTGTATACTTTTTATCAAAATTCTCAGCTGCACACTAACTCATGGGTTGTACACCTTTGTTTCACCTAAAAAGTGAGGGGATCACCAAGATTGCATCATCCAAACGAATGCAGCATGATCAAGTCCCTACTTCAATTAGTGTTCTCAGGAATGGTTTACTTATGTGCGTACTCAGTACTTATATTTATTATTTAATTTTTTTTAGTTTTGATGTAGCTACTTGAAATTTGAAAATACAAGTACAAGGGATGTCTTGGGTTATTGCGTGTTTTTTAATACAAATCATACAGTAGATTGCTTATACCGATGGCTGAACAGATTTGAATTGAAAAGTGAGCAGCAGATTAAGTGCACATAAGGTCTATCTTACTCTGATACTGCACACAATTTTCCGCATTTTATCGATTATCCTAATGCCATTTGTAAAATTGCAAGGTTCATTTATGACTGCCATTTTTGTAAAACGAATCCGTATCATTTAGCAATTTGGTTCAAGATCAGATAGTTTGTCTGCTTTGTCAGGTAAGCTTTACAATTTGCATGTGGATGAAATAAAAGTCCACAAACTGTTTAACAAGATAATGTAATGGGACAGGATGATCCCATTATCATGCTAGAAAATTCTGACTGAATATTCATAAATGTATTTGGCTCCTCTGCAGTTTTGGTACATCTTTGATATCGCATTTTAAATAATTCATTTGTGCATTTGTTTGGGACCATAGTGTGAACATAATCATTATGGACACATCTGAGCAATGGCATAATGTTTATGACTACATATTAACAGTGGTAGGTGGGGCAGAGTTTACTTCTGCATCTGTTGTTTTGCTGTTCATACAAGGTGCCTTAGGGATGAAAACCCAAGAAACTTTTGCCCTACTTGCTTACTGTTGATTTTAATGGTAAGTCATGGGAGTACTGACAATTTATTTTGAAGTTCAATTTTACCATGTTACAGCAGACTTGTCATCGGTTCACTGTCTAGTCTCGTGTGACTGGAATGAATACATTTCTATACATGCCTGCTTATCTGACTATGCATGTCCACAGTGTTTTCTAGTGTACATTTATCAGACAGTTTTACTCTGGTTTTTTTTCCAGGTTCCAGCAGATGACGCTCTCTCTCGTTCCAGGTAATTCATGATCACTACACCTCTTTTATTAATTCGCTCCATGACCAGTTTCCTGGTATCTTATTAGGTTTAATTCATGGACTGAAATTCTTCTCGCAGGTCCTAATAATTCATGGATTGAAATTCTTCTCGCAGGTTGCGCTCTCTAGATAGCAGCAGATAGCAGAAGGTGTACTCTTCAATACCCAGTTCCAGATAACCGGAACCCTTGCCTTAGGTATGATGAATGCACAACATTCTAACCATTTGGCATATTTCAAGTTTCTGTCTGCATGGTTGTTTTGAGAATTCTCATTAGAATATTTACGCGTTTCCCTATGAGAAAGACTTTACCAGCTACCAGTCTGGACGGTTTTGCATTGTTCGATTGATTTGTTAGACGATAGAAAGGTTTTAGGTCATAGATCTCACCAGTTAAAAGCAGGTTTTAGGCCATAGATCTCACCACTTAGAGCTAGTAACTGTTTCCTAATTTGCGCCGCTGAAGGAGAGGCCGAAAAAAGTGGTTCAATGCATCATACCGCTTTCTTGATTTACGCAGCTTGTCCTAAAGACAAAAATAAATGGTTAAATGAATTGTAACTAAAATTACACCAACAACCAATTTATACAAACCGGTTCGGCATTTACATAGTTTCCCAGCGTCTTGATACGCATTTTGGTACGAGAATCCAGTGATCTGAAAAGGTTTTGATGAAACTGGTGACGTACCGGAATTCACTCCATGGTTAATCTGTCCCATTTTTTTTGTTTGTCATTTTAAGCGCAATAGGGTTTATTGGTTGTTTTGAGCATAATATCGAAGTAATCTGGAGTGGCCTTTTCAATTGTTCCGTGGCCGTCTCTCTTGGAATTTTAAACATAACCTCAGCCATTTTTTTTAAAGCAGAATTTTTTATATTCGCCCAAAAAATCTTCGTTATTATTTTTTCTTTAAATGTTTAGTTCTTTAAAAGTTTTGTGCGCACATACAAGTTACAATGCAACAACTAAATATTGCACACTGCCACAGGCGAGTCTGACACTGAATAATAATATTAGAAATCACTTTATTGTGTTGTTTTATTAGTTGTCTCGAGTATAATTTAAGCATTTTCCAGAGTTGAATGATAGCTTTAGAATGAAAAATAATATTAGAAATCACTTTATTGTGTTGTTCTATTAGTTGTCTCTAGTATAATTTAAGCATTTTCCAGAGTTGAATAATAGCTTTATAGTGAAAAATAATATGAGAAATCACTTTATTGTGTTGTTCTATGAGTTGTCTCTAGTATAATTTAAGCCTTTTCCAGAGTGGAATGATAGCCTGCAGAGTTACAACAGTTTGACTATTTTTACTTTCACTGGAGTTGAAAAATCGAAGTTTATGGAGAAGATGAATTTCTGGGGGTTTTCTATATTTTAAGTCTAAAAATCCATCAAAATTGGGATGTGCTAAGTTCTGAATTTAGAGGTAAGAAGTTTGTAATTTAAAAAAACTGGACAGAGTTTTCTAAATTATTGTGTTGTTCTATGAGTTGTCTCCAGTATAATTTAAGCCTTTTCCAGAGTGGAATGATAGCCTGCAGAGTTACAACAGTTTGACTATTTTTACTTTCACTGGAGTTGAAAAATCGAAGTTTATGGAGAAGATGAATTTCTGGGGGTTTTCTATATTTTAAGTCTAAAAATCCATCAAAATTGGGATGTGCTAAGTTCTGAATTTAGAGGTAAGAAGTTTGTAATTTAAAAAAACTGGACAGAGTTTTCTAAATTCAAAGTTCAACCTTAATACTACATTATAATAAAACAAAAAGTTATTTACTTGTTTTTATATAACAAGTGAAAAATACATTGAAAAATAATACATTTATTTTGTAGCTTAGCACAAAGCTTAAGCTTCAATAAAAATAAATGTTTCAGATAAAAAATCAAAATACTATACCCAAGAAGGAATATTAAAAAAAGGCTTTCCATGGAAGCTTGAAACAAAAATAAGGTAATTAGCGCGTGAGAAAGACAACAGTTGTAAAATTGCACAGATATAAGACAACAGTTGTAAAATTGCACAGATATATTATTTATGCATGAAAATCAAAGATGAAAATTATTGAATTTCAGATTTGGTTTATCCATGCCCGGGTTGTCAAAAGATGAAATATTTTTGTGATTTATATGAATTACTAATTTTTCAGTCATTTATGTTAAGTTCATAATAATATTTGCATTCACTGTTCCAAGTTTTGCAATTCCAGACTCCGGCAGGGACTACCGCCATGCCAATGGCTCCTTGTTTATTCTTAATATAGGTAGGCTAAAATTTGTGTTCCATGTGATTCATTTTAATACTATAATAATGTAGGTAGGCTAACATTTGTGTTCCATGTGATTCATTTTAATACCATTATAGTATGGAATTTGGGTATATCGATTTTAAAGAGGTTGTTTAACTTTTTTTTTAATGGAGAAATTATGTATTTTAATTGATACGATTGTTTGTGAGAGTAAGAGTGCAAAACAAGGTATAATAGAATGATTGGTAATCACTGAGATTTTTAGGCAAAATTACTATAAAAAAATGATGGAAAATGAATAGAAGAACATTTAGTTAAGGATTAAATGTAAAAAACGGTGACTAATAAAATTGCCTAATATAAAATATTATAAATAAAAAAAACCTTTGACGAAAGAAACATACAAAATTTCTAACTATGAAATCTACACACTTAAATAAGATTGTTTAATAAAATGATATTTTGTTTCTATTTTTATAATTAATTTATTAAATTAAATTAATTAGTATTGATTCAATCTTATAAGGTTTTTTTCTAAATGGAATAATTTTTAAAATGTAGCTATCAATAATTATATATTAAAATATGTACTCAATCATAATCTTTGTATCCAAAGATGATATTTAGAATAAGATCATACAGTTCTAAGTTAAATGAGTTTGAAATTTCATTTAATATTGATGGGCTATATTGCTAGTATATTCTTCATATTTTTAGTCAACTAAGGTAATGAAACATTTACATCATATTCTCTATGACATGGACGGTTTTAGAGTTATATGAGTGGACATATACCATTAGAGTGTTGGATTTTTTTTTTTTTACAAGGTTATATTTTTAGAAAAAACATGATTCCAAAAATTTTTATGTAGAAAAAATGATTTTTTTTTGAATAGTTGAGACAAACTTTTAAATTAGGTTTGAGATTAAGGTGCCTTAAATATAATTGAAATTCATTTGTTATTTTGTTGGAAGGTTGATTGTAGTAGTTAATAGGCTAGGTTAAATAGCCTTAGGTTTTATGTTTTTTCCTCATTAGCAAAGGCATGGCCATGAGGTCTCTATTTGGTCACAAATTGATCTCCATGCATGACAAATCTCTATGCCTTTTGCATATGTGACCAACTTTTCTTTGAAATGAATGAATTTATTTATTTATTATTATTATTATTTATTTTTTTTATTTTTATTTATTTTTATTTTTTTTCTTTATTCTTTATTTTTTATTTTTATTTTTATTTTTATTTTTATTTTTATTTTTTTATTTTTAATTATTATTATTATTTATTATTATTATTATTATTATTATTTATTTTATTTTTTTTATTTTTTTTTATTTTTTTCTGAGTAAAGACTAAGCTATTAATATTAAAAAGAAAAAGAGTATGTACAGAGAGGATTAAACCTCTGAGGGAGCCATAACAATCCCTCTGTCAAGAAACTTTTACAAAAATTGCTATTCTGTCTGTTTACAGAAGCTGTGGTCATAGCCAAAAAGCTTGAACATCTTTAAATGGACCCAAAACTAACCAGTACAAAACTGATGACTATACATAGCATGGTTACATGAAAAGAGAGCCCGAGCAAAAATTCTGCATATGAGCTGCTTCAGCTGGAATTGTTCTGTAACGAGCCCCCTGAGATTAACCGTGATTCCTGGAGATTCAAAACTAGATTGCTATCCCATAGCTGCAAACAAATGAGCTGGAACTTACTTGGGTTCATCATTAACGTTTTCGTTGACCGGATCCGGGGTGCACTCCCAGGTGACCATCACCCCGTCTTCCACCTCCATCAGATTGCCATCCGGGGGTAATTTAAGGTGCAGGATATTTTCATAATTTTTCATTGGCTCGCATTGAATGATGTTCTCTTGAGGAGAGTCTCGCTGGGTGCTATCCTCTTCCTGACCATCCTCTTCGTGCAGCTCTGTGGCGACTTTGATAACATCTTCCGCCCCTCTGTTCTGAGACAGCGAATCTTCCATTGAGGCAGGAACAGAGCTGACTAGGTCGTCTTCTTCCTCAGAGAAGATGACCGTGACTAAGGCCGAGATAAGCGGTCTATTGAGCCGACTCCTGAATGTGAACCTCGCAGAGTGCAACGAACTGGTAAGGGAGGGACCAGACTCGTCTTAGGGTGGCGAGGAGGGCGAGGCCATTGCTAATGGCGAAATGCGACGAGGTTCAGAGCTGCCCCTCCCCCCCGACCCTCCCCGGAATCCCGAATTCCTCCCACGCCTGGGAGTGCCTCTACGACGGGGTGCCATATTCAGACAAGGCACCAGAATGACCAGGCTTACAGACTGTGGGTTCAGGGGAAACGCCTGAGGACTCGAATGGACCCAGAAGGAAGACCCGATGGAGGAATGCGAAACACAGACTCTGCGTACCCCAGAAGGAGACTCGCCTAACCTACAATTCTCCACCTCAATTGAGTGGATCCAATACCCAACCCAGACCTCCCCAGCAGTAGTGGAAACCAGATTTTTAACAGGGTGAATGCCACAGACAGACCTGAAACTCCGAGGACAAAAGGCTAAATCTGAATTAGAGCTCTCAGTAGGAGCGTCGAGCAACGGAATGGACGTCCTCGAGGTAATCCACAGGGGATCGTTCTAAATCCAAGGCGGCTGCCCCTGAGAGCAGGACCACCATTGGCGATCATTGCGGCTTATCCCGAGAGGACCAGAGCAAATGAAGACCAGAAAAACCAGAGCGAATGAGATCATAAGCGAGCTCTCCATCCTGATAAACTCCCTCTGCGTGCCGTGAGCGCGTGCTTGCATTAAAGATTTAGGACTTGCCTTCAATGCAGAGCAATTAATACCGTCCTCTCCCCGTCTAGCTTCACCTGTAAGCTTGCCAGCTGCCGACTGCCCATGCTTCATCACTAACACCTAGTTATTACCTCCTAATGACACCCGCATCTGGGTAATTATTGTTATTATTGTTGTTGCATGAATAGCTAGTGTAAAATGAGTGGGAATGAGGTGGTAGAATCAAGGATATTTGTACACCAAAATTTGTGGATATTGAATATAATGACTTAGAAATTAATTCCAACACTACTCTCTATTATTGGTATTGTTATTGCCATTGTTTTGTTGCTTTCATTGATGTGTTTAGATTGAATTTAAGTATTGCCCAAAAAAATTATTGCCCCTTCTTTCCATATTTGTCAACAATTTTGCAAATGGATGGATATTGTCATGTAGTTATATCTTATTGTTTCTTCATTGTGGGTGAGTTTTCTATTTTTTTTAATATTTATGATGCCATTATGGAATAGTGTTGATGATTTGTGGACTTATTTGGGGTCTATTTTTTCTTGTTAAGAGTTGTTGGGTTTCTTCTTTCATACTATATCATGGTTCAAGCAACAAACATTCATCACATAAATGTCAATGGTCATGTATTCATTATTTTGTGCACATGAGTATTTTTAATTTGATTTGATGGATCATGTCTCCATATTTGAGCACCATTTTACATACATACATTTAATAATATTAAAAATCCACAAAGAAGAAGGAACAACCTTGTGCACATGTGTCCAACTTGTCCATGAAATGAATGAATTTTGTCCTCATTATTGTTGCATGAATAATGAGTAAAGGATTAGTGTGAATGAGTTGTAGAATCAAGGATACTCACATGGAATTTTGCGGATGCTGAATATGATGAATTTTTCAAAAAAATCTCAACACAATTCCCTATTTTATTTTTATTTCTTTCATTATAATGCTTATATTAAATTTAACTACTCCTTGGAAATTTTGTTGTCTTTCCCTTTCATTTCTATCAATAATTTTCCAAATTAATAAATGTTGTCATGCAGTCAAATCCTATTATTCCTTCATTGTGAGTGAGTGTATTAAGTATTTTTTTTTTTTTAATACTTTATGATGTCATTATGGAATAATGTTGATAATTTGTGGACTTACTTTTAGTTTATCTTTTCTTTTCAGATTTGTTTGGTTTCTTATTCCTTAATATATTATGGTTTTAGAAATGACAATCTCAAGTATGCATTTTTCTTTCCAAAGAAAAAAATATTTATAATCAATAGAGTATACATGTTTTTGTCCTTATGGATTGTTTAAAAAATAGGTTTGCACTAGAGCCTCATTTCCCTGATCCACAAGACCACTATACCTTACTTTTACTCCATAAGAGTCTTTACACAAATGCACACAATTTTCTCATTTAGGTTCATAACAATTATACAAAACAACATTTAGCATATTCTTGGCTAGACAAAAAATAACATGAAAGGGTAGAAAAGTATTTAAGAGATAATATAAAAATTCCATGGACTTCATAACAACCAAAGGATCATGAGAAAAGATATAGAGTGTGTGTGTGTGTGCCTGAATGATATCCACGAGAAGGTTTGTATAAAAAAATGAATATCCTACAAAAAAAACCTAAAATAGAAATTTCCTACACGATTTTCTTGTTTTCCCAATCATAAGAAAATAGTCACTTACTGGTACGCTATCATAACACAATAAAGAAGATAATGTCGACATACCACATCCACTAGTTCCACATACCAAGATAGTCATTAATTCCTTATGCTCATGTATCATGCATGCTATAATCAAATCCATTCTTTGATTCAGACTAACATAGTGATATTCAGAAAGCGTACCACGAACTATATCTAGAAATTTCTTCCTTTTTACTACAACTGTAATCCACTTCTTTCGTAACTTTGGTTTCTTGCCATTATCACTAGAGAAATCCTTTTCTTTGGCTGCAATTTTTTTTCAACTATTCTTACTCGACATAGAAACATTCTAAGTTGTATTTTCCGACATCAAAAAACTTTGGATGGACATCTATAAATGAACTGCCATTCCCATGAAGATCAACCAGAATTTCATTCTTGATTATCTCAAACACCTTTTTAGAAATCTCATATACTCGTTGAGAGGGGATCTAGATAGCTAAAATTGGAGGAGAAATCTTACTCTGAGTGTGTCCATGGTTGTTCCAGCTCAAGTTTGAGCCATCTTATAGAAAATTCTCACAAATTGCACACAAGATAAGTATCACATAAATTCCCTTTTAAATTAAAAGATTAGATTACTTTCTGCGCATGTGCAATTCCATATGTGCATCATTTATTTCCCAATGCATATCCTATTCAACTTGGTTATCTCCTCTAACTAACCCTAGTTAACAGGAGCATAGTTTACCACCTAACAACAACAAGCCAAGAATGGTAACATAGATGGTCGTGAGTACGACTGGAATAAAATAACTTTTGTATCACGCGATGGGGAAATTCTCACTATTAAATAGTTTTCAAGTTGAAAATACTTGGTGACACTGATAATACGTCTTTGTTTTTACCATCATAGTCCCAAACATGGATAGACATAAATACATATCATGCGTAGTGATGATATGGCCATCACTCTTGTACATTATCTCTACACCAAAAAATTTTAGTTGCACAATGTTCTTCCACACTCTATCAATTGCATAGGTCCGCTCGATCATTTATCACTCCATACATGGGAAAATTATGCATCGATGCTCAAACATTGTTCCATTTGACCAATCATGCCTTAGATCTACACACACAATATCTTGATCCATCCATAGGTACAAAGGTTACTCGATCTACGATAAACACAAATAACTTTGGTCCAACGCTCAATTGACACTTGTTTTAGCCTTCATACAAACCACAACATGGAATATTTAATTTCCTAGACACCATACAATTGAACAAATCGAATTGATCCCCATATCATAGTTCTATCACACTATGCTAGAATGAAGAAACACGAAACTTTTATTCTACGCCTTTGATTGCTCACATTAAAACCTGTACCATGAAAAAATAATTTCATAGATTGATACACAAGCTTTACGAACTCACATTAGGTTGCTTTCTTTGTTGCTCCTATGTTTCTTGTTCATGACCTAATTTTTTTAGATAAATTCACATGAAATATGTAGAATTTCCTGTAGATTCACAAGCTCATGCAATTTACTAAAGCACAAGACAAGAATCTACTTCTACTTTCAACAAGCAGAAGCCAATAGTTCGATGAAAACAATATGAACAAGATGAAAATAAATCAATGGCACATAGCACAATAAGTTTATCTAGGAAAGCCAATTCTCAAAACCCCGCCTATCTGTATTGAATTAATCAGAAATATGAGTGAAGGTATAAAGTTTGTTCTCACTAGAACAATTCCGCACAAGTATGCTCAACTCTCTGCCTCACAAGCTTGCTCTTAGCCAACACTTAGCCAATTTCCACTACCTGCCAAGCCCCTATGTCCTTGCGCAATTCCTATGGATGAATAACCCATTCTAATGGGAATCCACTGCTTCCAAAACTTGCAATCCAATCAAGGTTGACTTCCTGATTGCATGCATGATCTATACAACTCAGTGAATCATACAACTGATAGTACAATGTCCCTACACTCTAGTCTCAACTTGGTCTTTCTCATAATCGACATGCATGAGTTTCTGATGAGGGAATCTTCAGTTAACTAGACTGACACTTGTGGATGCACTAGTGCACCAACTAACTGTTAACTCTCTATTTGTTCCACAAATAGTTTGGAAATAATTTAACTGAACATAACTCAGTAAACTGAGTTATCTAATTACAACTCATAATTAAACTCATCCTGGACCCCTAAAACTTAGGGGGAACATATACATGACTTCAGAAAGACTTCCATCTCGAAATTCCTAAGCTAATTAATTTAATTAAACTTAATTAACTATTTACAAGTTGCTATGAGAACAGAATTCCATTTTAATTCACAGTTTAAATTCAAGGACAAATTTAAACTGGAATTTCTTGTTGCCATTTCTCAACAAAATAATGATGTAATAATTATGCATTTTTAGGGCTCATGTGTGTCCTATTCATACTTTTCCAAGAGGGTTAAAGCGAGGTCGAAAGTAGGGGTCGACTTGCCTGATGTTTAAGTTATTTTTTATTTAATAATAATTTAATTTATTGAAACACTATTCAAAATGATAAACCATTATTTTAAGGCTGACTTGGTCAACAATGGGAGGTGACCCTTTTACAACAACTATGAACATTTAATCTTCTGCCAACTATAGTGCTTCATTTACAACTCAAATTGGGGAACTTTGACCATGACTTCGAGGCTTCAACTTTAGAATGGAATATCTCCTCAACCGTGACGAACCATGAAGCATGCCACCCACCATTGGAAATAGATTGATGATAAATATACAATGGTGATGATCTATCATGTAGTTTCTCATTCATTTTCCTTTAAAAGAGAGGGGAGTGTGGGGCTTCATAGCCTTTCTTCCAAGGCTTATTGTTGATTAGAACTTCCAATTAGTGTAATCCACTGACATATATTAAAAGTGTTCATGTCAAGACTTGCCTTCTCTTCTTCGTTGCTTCCAAAGATGATGTTATCTTCATGTTGCTCACTAACAACTGACTTTGACATCAATAAAAACACCATTCAACAATGTCCTTGACAGGTCTCATCAATAATTATATTTTGAGGCCCATTGCGTTATCCTCCAACCCTTAAAACTCTCATTTTCTCACATTAATTTGTATTTTTAGCCATAATATGCTTAGTAGGAAGACTAAAGGGTGCTTGTCGTATTTCATGGCTTAATGTGATTAATATGTAGGCAAAAGAAGCATTTTTGGAGATATTTACTATGTAGGGGCTTGTTGGAGACATCTAGAGAGAATATATGAGGCTTGTCACTTACATTAACTCTCCAACTTGTCTTGAGATCAAATATTCCTCACCAACAACTCGAATTCACTAGCAGCCGAGGAATTCAAGTGTAAGTAAAGATCCAAGGGAACCATATCCACCAATTTCAAGATTTTGGAGAGAAACAATCCTCCTTTCAAGGGAGCTGCCCCTCAACTACTTTTTGTATAAATAAATAAGCGTAAAGGCTCATTAGAATTCAAACTTATGTTGCATATATGAATATATACTGCGATCCTAATGCTTGATACTATTATTTCCATCTATCATATGATGTATGTGACTCTTATTTTTTGTCAATGAAAATCTTATTGTTGGCCTACATTTGAGTTAACTTTTAAGGGTTTAAACCCTTGGGTTTGGGCCCAACCCAAAGGCTTTAGTACCTCTAATGTATTATTTCCTTGTTATTATTCAAGTTATTGTATTTCTTTCCTTTTTTAAGTAGGGATTATATTACAAAAATTATAGTTGTAGGTTTGACCACCACCTCTCTTGTGGGAAGTGTGGTTGGAGGATCAACAACCACAAGCCAAAAACATGTGTTTATGATTTCTTGGAAATTGTTAAGTTTTGGATTGTAACTCTTCAACATGCTTGTTTTCTACAACTTAGAAGTTATTAGCATTGATTTGGAAATTAGAGTAGGTCTATGTTGTAGGGTAGAGTAGATCTTGAAGAAATAAAATTCAACTCATTTTTTCCACTTTGATTCATTTTGCTGCAATATTCATCATTTAATGCATGTGCATGATTAGTATGCGGGCATTATGTTGACTTTCAGGGGTTGGCACACTCATCCACATCCGCTTAGGCCATTCCACCTTCATCCTGGACACCTCATACTACTCTCAAAATTTTCGACTGAGATCACCCTTAGAAGGCCAATGAAGGACACTGTGAGAATGAATGTTTGTGCAAGATAGGCCTATGAGGGGTAATATGCTTGGAAAAAGGGCTCCCACACCCTTCATCCACATTCATCTACCTTGCTCCATCTTCAAGACACGATCCTTTCCCTTAAGAAAACTCTCTGACCCACTCTTGTAGGGAAACAAGGCCTCCTGTAGCACTTCCTGTAATAGTCATATAACACTGCCTAAATCCAACCAGATTTGCTCCATACATTGAATCTTGCATTTTGAATTTGAATAATGGCCCCCAGTATTTGATTTCATGATTAAGGAGACTCTAATACCACTCCAACCATATCTTTTCCTCACTGCAAACACAAAACAACAAGTATAATTAGACTTAGTAATTTTGAATTCCATAGTTGTGTTGAAGATTTAATTTCTCCTTTGCAAGCAAGTTACAATTAGATAAAGTATCCATTCAAGTGTAATATTAATTTGATTGGTGTGCAAGTATAGTAGCATGGTTTACTTCTGCGACTATACTAGTCTATTCCTTTCACGCAGTTACAACCAGCCTTTACATTTAATGAATGGCATTTTCATTTCTGTAGTTAGAATCATCTTCATTTTCCTTGCAATCATGATATGATTTCATAAGAAATTCTCTTTGTAGTTAGCGGAAGGAGTGGTCTTTGGATACCTTGATCTGATTTAACGAAATGGGTGACATGGGTAGAACTTAACCTATTGTGAGTATAACACAATCACCTCTAAGTTTGTATAAACCCCGGTTTGATAATTTAAGTTGGGAGCCTTGGAAGTTGCAACATCCTTGATGCAATACCAGGGCACATCACTTTTTGGCATTGTTGCAGGGGAGGTGTACAAGTAGGTGTTGTCTCTACTTAGGAGTTACTTTTTTTTTTTCTTTTTGTTTTGCATCAGCCTTATTGATTTGAAAGCTTAAGAAAATAAGAGAAAATTTAAAAAGAAAACAAAGATAGTTCTTTCATGCCTTGTAGGAGTAGGGATAGTCAAGGGAAATTCTTACCGAAAACCCCCACCCCTTCTTCTTTGGTGATTATGAACTCCACTCTCTGACTACAGGGGAGTTAGAAGATCCTTTAGGTGAGCAATCTGAAATTTTTGAGGAACCCATAGGGGAAGAAGAACCTATCTCACTTACCCAAACCATGGTTGAAAATAAACAAAATGAGATTTTCGCTACCATAAAAACCAATGGGGAGGCTAGAATGAAGAATATAAGCCATGTTTCCCTTCCACATTTCCATGGCCTAACCTCTTAGGACCCAAATACCTTCATGTTTAAATTTTTCGTTGTTTGTAGGACCTATGACTATGCCATTGATGGGAAAAAATTGAAGTTTTTTCCATCTACCCTCAAACATGCAACCTTGAATTGGTTTATGGGTTTACCTAGAGGCAACATCATTACTTGGGCCCAAATGCAACAATCCTTCAGCGAGAAGTACACGGATTACTGAAGGTCCAAAGAAAGAAAGGAAGAAATCTTTAGGATGACCTTAGGACCAAATGAATCTTTAGAGGACTATGAGGAAATATTCCAACTCAATTATAGGAGGGATAATTATACCCTTGACCTTGAGTCACTCAAGCTAGTCCTTCTTTTAGGTATTAGGGAGGATGTAATGGAAACCCTCAACATGATGTCTGGAGGAGACATCTACCAATTTCCTTATGATGAAATCAAAATAGTATCAAGAGTCACTTTAGGGCTACTAGGAAAAAGGGTAGGTCTAGCCAAGGCTTGGTTAGTTCATCTCCCTCTACATCAACCATCAAACATGAGATAGGAAGTATGCTGGAGGATTTTAAGAGTGAAATGTTGCATACCTTTTCCATATAGATGGATACTATGAAAATTAAAAGGAAACATGATGAAGTAGAAAAGGAACTAGCTATCTTCTGCCCTAGATGCACTAAGATACAACCTAGGAATGAGTTCCCATTGAATGTCATAGAAGTCTGCTCTGTCTGTGAATAAAATCATGCAACAAAAAAAATGTCCTCCTCTGCAAGGTTTTAAAGATGTCTACTAAGGGGCAGAAGGGGGTTTAGAGCAACTCTGCTTCATTAAACAAAGGAGGCCTCAAGGCCCTCGGCCATATCAATAGGCCATGCAAGGTGCGCACTATCCTCATTACAATCCAAATCAGAATGCAAATTTCCAGCCTTGGTACGCTTCATCTCACCCATGATGGCCCGCACCTCATACTTGGCCTTATACTCCTCACTATCTTCCTCAACCTATTAACCCTCTTTTCCATCCATTTCCACCTCAATCTTCCCAATGGGGAAACCCTTCACAAGGGTGGAGGCCTCAAACAACCCAACCTCCTGCTTTACTTCCTCCACCTCAACCTCAACCACAACTCCCTCACCATACCCCACCTAAGAAACCTAAAATGCCTGCTCAACCCAATCTGATCCCAAATAATAAGCAGGCACAATAGGTTTATAGTGGGGAGACATCCTATCCTGCTTATGCTATGGAAATCCAAGATATCAACCTTTGATTTGGGAAGGTTTTCCCAGATAATCACCCAGCTTCTCCACCTGGAGAGCTTGGATAAGAGAAGAAAGAGAGTTCCCCTCAAGCTAATGCACCTCCTTACCCTGAAAGGTTGGTCCACCCCCAAGAAGAGGTTGAACTTATGGTAGAATTGAATAACTTGTGTCAAAATATACCTTCTCTAGACCATCAAAGATGTTGCCATTTACAACAATATTATCAAGGAAGAATGTTTCAAAAGGCCTCGGAGAAGAAGAAGAGATACCCCCACTATTAGTGTTGTTGGACAACTGTCTGATCTGATGCTTAGGAGGGTAATCTCCCCAAAGTACTTGGATCATGGTAGCCCAATAGTGGATGTGAACATTGATGTCATGATGGTTCCTAATACCTTGATTGTCCTTGGGGCTGCAATCAAGGTGATGACCAAGGAAACCATGCTCAATCTCAACCTCCAAGAGGCCTCGAGGAAGACCACTACAGTACCGAAGCTTGCAAACAGATCCACAATAGCTCCTTAGGGGGTTATTGAGGATGTAATGGTCTACATTGACTCTTGGGAGTAGCCCACTAATTTCCTTGTCATCCAACCCAAAACCAAGTTTAATGGATATCCGTTCATCCTAGGAAGACCTTCGGTGGCCACTATTGATGCCTACATTAGTTGTAGGGCTAGGAACATGACCATTAAGAATGAGAATCTATCAAAACAACTTGTATGGTATCCTCCCGATCAACCTTATATTGAGCATGACTTGCCCTTGTGTTTAGAGGATGAGGAAGAGGAAGAATTTTATTAGGCATCCCTCTACCTAGTTTCCACACTAGACATTGTTATAGGGGGGAGGCAGCTTGATGAAGGTGACCTTATTGACTGTGTCTTACAGAATCAACCTCCCACTGAGATTCCAATTGATGAACTAATAAGGGAATCTGAGAGTAATCCTTGGAATGATTTGTGATCTATTGACTCTCACCTAGAACATGCCAAGGTTGTGGAAATTAGTCCATCCACAACTCTAAATATCAACCCCTCTCTCTCAATAGAGAATGAAGAACAATTATGTAGTGTGCTAAGGAAACACCATGATTCTTTTGCTTGGTACTGTAAGGAGATGAAGGGTGTGCATTCCTCAATCTATACTCATCATATCTACATCATAGAGGGATGAAAGCCTATGCGCAACCCCAGAGAAGGATGAAACCAACTCTTAAGGACGTTGTGAAAGAGGAATTACAAAAGCTACTTGATGCAAGGTTCATATACTCAATTTTCAATAGTGATTGGGTGTCCCCTCTCGTTATAGTCCCCAAGAAAAATGGGAAGTGGAGGATCTCTGCTGACTACTGAGAACTTAATAAGGCTACAAAGAAGGAGCACTTCCCTTTTCCCTTCATTGACCAAGTCCTAGATGGCCTTGCAAGGAATAGATTCTTCTCCTTCCGCGATGGATTTAGTGGGTACAACCAAATATAGATGAACCATGAGGACCAAGAACACATTCACATGTTCTTGGGGTAACTTTTCCTATAGGGTCCTCCCATTCGGTCTATGTAATGTCCCTGCTACCTTCCAAAGGGCAGTTCTAGTTACCTTTGCTGATCTTTTTCATGACACTGTTGAGATATACATGGAAACTTCACTCCTTATGGACGTGACTTCCATGAATCTCTCTCTAATCTATGCAAAGTCTTAAAGAAATGCATTGAGATGAATCTTTCATTGAGTATTGATAAATGTGAATTCTTGACGAATGCAGGGACTATCCTTGGCCATTCCAAATCCAAGGAAGGGATATAGGTTGGCCCCAAAAAAATTGACATCATTAAAAGGGTCCCTATCCCTCAAAAGAAAAGAGATGCCAGGAGCTTCCTTGGATTGGCTAGGTATTATAGAAGGTTCATTAAAGACTTAAGTAAATTGGCTTGACTCTTGTTTGGACTACTGGCTAAATATTCAGACTTCTATTGGACAAAAGAAACTCAAGAAGCCTTTGAAGTGCTAAAAGAAAAGTTGACCAATGCATCCATCCTTAGAGGTCCTAACTGGGAATTACCTTTCCATATAAACACAGATGCATTAGGTAAAGTTGTAGGGGCAACCTTACGACAAATGGAATACAAATTGCCTTATGTTATCTATTTCAATCAGTAAGAACCTTTATAAAGTTAAGCTAAATCATATAAACACTAAAAAGGAACTCATGGATGTAGTATACTCTTTGAACAAGTTTAGGTATTACATCACTGGTTATCAAACTTTTTTCCACACTGAACATGCGGCCATTAAGTATTTAGTGAGTAAACCTGATTTCAATGCTAGGATAATTAGATGGTTGTTATTATTGCAACAATTTAATTTGACTATTATTGATAAACCAAGGAAAGAGAATGTGGTTGCAAATTTCTTGTCAAAACTAACCTTGCCTGCAGAAAAGGAAGAAACCGTATACGATCAACTCCTAGATGAACACCTCTTTTCCATCTCGGTGCTCTCTCCTTAGTTTTCTGGTATAGCCAACTACTTGGTTGCTAGGAGGTTCCCTCCTAATTTATCCTCCAAGGAGAAAAGTGAGATTATTAGGAAAAGTGCCCCATTCACTTGGATTGGGGGAAATATTTTCAAGTTGGGACCAAATCAGATCTTGAGGAGATGTGTGAGGGAAGAGGAGGTATTTGACATCCTCTTAGTATGCCATGATGGACCTTGTGGAGGCCACTTTTCTTCTAAGAGAACAACCTTCAAAGTTCTACAAGTAGGTTACTATTGGCCCACTCTACATCAAGATGCAAGAAGGTACACCAGTATTCTTCAAAGTGTCCACCTTTACCAGCAACACCTTTTTGTCTTCTATCATATCCCTGACAAAGTGATACTGAACATCAATGTGCTTTGTCTTCGAATGATAAGCAAGGTTCTTTGCCAAGAAAATTGCACTTTGGCTGTCACAGTCTATCCTTATAGCTCCCTGTACTAA
>APFE030027455.1:151078-207447 GCA_000404065.3 Pinus taeda | reverse complement strand
GTCAGCAAGGATGAGACTATTTCATCAAAATGCAAGGCAGTTGCATTGCTACCTATTGCAATAACCAAACTATCCCACGAATCTAGTAGAGAACACAACAAACTGATGCACTTATCTTCATACGAAATTTTAATATCAATAGATGCTAACTAACTTACCATAGTATTAAATGCATTTAGATGCTCTGTCACCAAGTCTCCATCTTTCATCCTCAGGTTATACAACTTTTTTCGCAAGAACAATTTATTCACCAGAGACTTAGATTGGTACAAAGCCCCTAACTTGTCCCACAAAGCCTTTGTCGTAGCTTCCCCTGATACATTCAGCAATACTGAATCTGAGACACAATCGTATTGTGCTCTTTGCCTTCCAATCAACTTCTTCCATTCTTCATAGGACACTCCTGTTGGTTTAGTACCCAGATCTATCGTGATCCACTGATCTTTATCCACCAACAGATCCTCCATCTTGAGTTTCCAAAACTCAAAACTCTGACCATTAAATTTCTCGATCTCTATCTTTCCATTTCTCACCATCTTCTTTCACCACCAAAATCGATCTCGCAGATCTCCCACTGAATAGGGTCTACCACAGGCTCGAGCAAAACCCCTTAACAACAAAGGCATTGCCTTGAAGCCAAAATAGCTCCCAAAATAGCTCTGATACCAAATGTAGGTTTAAACCATGTACATAAATTACCTGCATACGAATTCTAAAACACAGAAAATAAACAATGTGAGAGCATAATGTTCCTTTCAATGTTACAATACATATTTATACATGCCAAAGCATCCAATTCCATGGACCGAAAACCATCGCTTCCAAAATCATGGTATTAGGTTCGCCCAACCTAATATAGGGTCCAATTTTTTTTTTCCTAGGGTGCTACCCTAGACCCTATAAAGGGGGGCTACCAGCCCCCCTCAAACCCCCCTGTGACCCCCTTGCTGCATAATCGGCACAATGAAGGGGGGGCTCCGGCCCCCCTCTAACCCCCCGGTTCACTACATAGGTTAGTTGTGGAAAGAATATAACACAACCCAACAAAGACATGATAACTATTACTCAAGACCAAATGGAAAACAATATAAAAAGAATAAAGACCATTGAGAAAATGTTGAACCAGCTGATGGGAGTCAATCCATATTTTAATCCCTTAATCACACATGAATCATTGCAAAGTACCAAGACTCCAGAAGGTGAAATTTTTCCAAGTCATGAATTTTCGTCAATGCATGAAGTCCCATAAATACCGCATATAAAGTTTTGAGGAAACCAGTATTATACAATTTTTTCTGAAAGGGACCATCCAAAAATTAGAATGGAATTACCTAAGTACGAGGGTAAGGACCATATGTGTGCCATTGTGTGGCTAAATAAAATGGAGACCATTTTAGGAGTAAACCCACCAATAGGTGAGAAAGAGAGGATCATGACCACAACTAATAACTTGGAAGATGAAGTATATGAATGGTTCCTATGGTGGTTCAACAGAATTGAGGCTCGTTCATTCATTTGGAAAAAAAAAATTGGATGCCCTTTTCAAAAGGTTCCATGACAAAGAAGAAGACGATGTTTACGAAAAATTCGTTCATCTCAAACAAAAAGGGTATGTAAGCGAATAAACCCATGAGTCAGAAGTATTAGCCATAAGATAAAGGGGGCTTTCTGATGAAAAATTGCTAAAAATGTATAGATGCGGGCTTAAAGAGTATATTCTAGAAGAATTAAAACTATATAAACCCAAAACCATTGAAGAAGCTAGACATGCAACAATAATTATTGAGCGAAAATATAAGTTCCATAAAAGACCATATGCCAATAATGAAGAATCAAATAAATACTCAAAAGGAAAGTCAACTAAATCTTCTTCATAAAACACTGGTAAGTACATTCCACCCCCGATGCGCAAAGGAGGAAAATAGCAATCAAATTTTGAAAAGAATACAGATGGAAAATGTTGGACATGCGATGATAAATATTCTCCAAGACTTAGATGCACAACAAAAAAACTTTACAACTGTAAAGTAGAACAAGAAGAGGAGTCTTCATATAGTAACTCCGACAAAGAAACCAACAAAGGAATCGAGACTCCTAATCCAAATCCAGAAGAAGAAAAGATGCCAAAAATTTCTCTGGTAGCTATCACAGGGATAGCTCAGCCACAATCATTAAAGCTCAAAGGACATATTAAGAAGACAAACATTAGTGTGTTAATAGATTCAGGAAGTACACACAATTTTATAGATTTAACGTCACAAAAAGGCCAAAAATATTTCCTATCCCGTAGAAAATTTAAAAGTTATGGTGGCAAATGGAAAAAGAATAGATGGAGTCAGGAAGTTGAATAAAGTCAAAATGTAACTAAAAGACTATGAAATGGAATCCAGTTTTTATACAGTTCCCTTAGGAGGTGTAGATGTCGACTTGAGAGTATAATGGTTTCAAATGCTAGGGACGTACTCTGCAAATCACCAAAAACAATTCATTAAACTCAAAATGGACGGGAGAAAGTATAAATTGTTTGGATATCAAGCCCCTCCTACCCAAATAATTTCTACTCAACAAATGAAGAAAATTATTCACAAAGGAGCTCCAGTATTTGTCACGTAATGCCAACAATTAGATTTATTACCAATGGAAAGGACTCACCAACAGTCTGAAGTTACATCCCTAATCTGGAAATATGACAAGGTATTTAAAGAATTGCCGATGAAATTACCTCTTGAAAGGAAAATCTAACATATTATTGAATTCAAACGAAATTCGACATCGGTAAATGTAAAACCATATCATTACTCCCATCGTCATAAACATAAATAAAAAGGTTGGTACAAGATTTGTGAAAGTGTGGAGTCATTACGAAAAGCAAAAGTCCATAAATGGCTCCAGTAGTGTTGGTTCGAAAGAAAGATGGGTTTTTTCGATTATGTGTAGACTATCGAGGACTAAACAAGATTATTGTTAAACACAAATTTTCCATTCCATTTTTTGAGGAAATGTTGGATGAACTCCATGGTGCAGAATACTTTTCAAAGTTAGATCCGAGATCAGGCTATTATTAAATCCAAGTACGACTAGAAGACATCGAAAATACTGCATTTAGAACTCATGAAGGACATTATGTGTTCAAAGTAATGCCATTTGGGCTAACAAATGCACCATCGATCTTCCAAGCAACCATGAATGAGATCTTTTGCCCATACTTACAGAATTTTGTATGGGTCTTCTTTGATGATATCCTTATCTACAGTAGAACTTGGAAGGAACATCTCAAACATTTAGAAGAAGTACTTTCTGTATTACAAAGGAATCATTTTTATACAAAATTATCAAAGTGTACCTTTGGATAAAAAGAAGTTGAATATTTGGGTCACATCATATCCAAGGAAGAAGTCAAATTCGACCCTAGCAAGATTAAGGCAATTAAAGAATGGCCAAAACCCAAGAACATATCAAAACTGGGAGGATTTTTAGGGTTAATTGGATATTACAAAAGATTCATAAAGAATTATGTACATTTGACTACGTAATGACAAACTTGTTAAAAAAGAATGCTTTCCAATGGAGTAACCAGGTAGATGGATTATTTGAGCATCTCAAAAAAGTAATTTCAACCACACCAGTACTAGCAACCCCAGATTTCTCCAAACCATTCGTAGTCGAATGCAATGCTTCAGGGCTTGGAATTAGAGCAGTATTAATGTAAGACAACCATTCTATAGCCTTCGAAAGTAGGAAGCTTAAAAAACGTGAGAGATTGAAATAAACTTACCAAAAGGAGATGCTTGCCATCATACATGCCTTAACTAAATGGCGACAGTACCTACTCGGAAGTAAGTTCTCAATTTGAACTAGCCATAATAGTCTTCATATCCTACTTCAACAAAAAACGTTATCAACAAAACAACAAAATGGATGGAGAAGATTTCTGCATTTGACCTGGAAAGAATGCACAAAAATGGAAAGGAAAATGTCATTGTCAATGCACTCTCACAAAAATATGATGGCAACACAACATGCGCTGCCTTGGTAGTTGTTCCTGATTGGTTAGATGACATATGAGCTGAATATGCCAAGGATTTGGACTGCGGTCCTATGATTGAAAATATCAATCAATATGCCAACTTTGAATGGAAAATGACATATTGTGGTACAACGATAGAATTTATCTAACTCCATCATCCAAATTTAGAATGAAAATTCTAAAATAATATCATAGTTTTGTTGCAGCTGGACATGTTGGATTCTTCAAAACCTACTACAACATTCAACAATCATTCTACTGGAAAGGTATGACTAATTAAATCCAAAAGTATGTCGTTGAATGTGATATTTGTCAGAGAAGTAAAAGTGTGAAAATATTCCAACTCCTGGGTTACTACATCCGTTGCATATTCCAAATAAAAAATGGGAAGAAATCTCGATGGTTTTCATTGAAGGACTACCCACGTCTGATGGAAAGGACAAGATATTTGTCGTATTAGATAGGCTCACCAAGTATTCCCACATCATAGAAATCAGGAAAACTAACACAACCAAGCAAGTCATGGAGGTTTTTTGTAAAAACATTTACAAACTACATGTTTTTTCGGAGGTTATTTTCTATGAAAGAGCTGCAAAATTTAGAGGCAATTTTTGGAAGGATTTATGCCACCAAACAGGAATATCTCTCAACATGAGTTCAGCTTATCATCCCCAGTTAGATGATGAAACTGAAGTTGTAAATAAATGTTTAGAAACATATCTTTATTGTTTCGTCACCCACAAACAAAACAAATGGTCTCAGTGGCTACACCTAGCAAAATGGTGGTACAATACCACCTATCATACTTCAACCAAAAATGACTCACTTCCAAGCCCTATATGGCTATGAACCACCCATGTGGAAGGATTTTACATTACACAATTCTAAGTTTCAAGCAGTAGGGAACCACTTAGAGGAAAACTAAAGAGTTAATAACTTGTTAAAAGAAAATTTAACAATGGCACGCAATAGAATGAAGCAACAAAACTACTAGCACTGCACAGAATGAGAATTTGAAGGAGACTGGGTTTTCATCAGAATTCAACCTTTTAAGCAGTTATCATTGAAACAAGGGAAAAACAAGTTAGCTCCTAAGTATTATGGGCATACCAAATAATAATAAAAATAAGTAGTGTAGCTTATGGATTTAGGCTACTTGACAATTGTCGAATCCACAACACATTTCATGTATCAAGTCTCAAAAAAGTACTGGGACAAAATCAAACAACTCAAATGGAGATAACTAAGGCTGACGAAAAAGGAAGGATCATATTAGAACACGAGGGAATACTCACTACCAAAGAGAAAGTACTACGATCCAAAACTATTAAAGAATATCTTATCAATTGGAAGAGACTACAAGAAGAAGATTCATCATGGGAGACAAAACGTTTTCATCAACACCACCCAACCTTACCTATGTTTTGAGGACAAATCATTTTAAGGGAGGGGCAATTTTATGAATAAATATTCGTAAACTAAATATATAAATATTCATAAACTAAATATTAATTAAATATTAAATCATAAAATATCAATAATTAATTAAATGTCCATTAATTATGAAGGGGCATTATTGTTCAAAAGACATAACTTTTAAAAAACCTTGTGGCCTGTCAATGCCTATTAAGGTGAACCGCCCAACAAATTGTAAACCATCATTCAATATTCAATTTTAATAAAAAAAATATTATAAATTTACAAAGTGTAAATGTGAAGGAAATTCGTTGTACATATTTGTGCTTCAACACCTCGAATCTTATTTTATTAAGCCTTCTTTTTTTAACCTTTTCATTATTTTCATTTTCTTTTTCCATGCTTTTAAACTTTGTTTTTCTTTCATCGTTTGCAATATGTCCTATGGGCTTGGTCTTATTAGTCCTTTGAGTTTATGTAAAATTTATGTGTTTTTCTTTAGATTTCATTTGGATTTTGATTTCATGATGTTTTTAAAGTTGTATATGGGAATCTCAACAAGACAATGCAAATTGGTGTCCAAAGGAATATATATTCTATTTTTACAAATGGGACATTTTTTTATCATCTAAAACCATCTTTATCAAGTTTTGATTCCCTTGCATTGGCCAGTAACTATGGAAGAACACTATGATATGTTTCAAGTATTATAGTTTACTTTTTATGAAAGAAAGAATCTATCTCAGTCATTTTCCTTTGGATCCCGTGCCTTCTCCCACCACATTTAAATCCTCTACATTGGTATATTTAGGGAAGGATTTTGGAGTCAAATCTATAAAGCACTACCTTTGTTTCCTTTAAAGTATACAAGAAAATCTCTTGTACCACTCCGCTCTCTTCACCCAATTGTCAAAAATGATTTTTTTAAACAAACTAATTTAAAGGGTGGAAACACAAGAGAGTTGAAAGCACTGCAAAGTGTAGGAAGTACAACTAAACTTGTCGGGGCTATAGATGCTCATTTGTAGTGGGACTATGCTTGTATAATGTCCAGACATATTCGTCGGAGCTATGGACTCTCACCAACAATGAAGCGAAGTCGGGAAAGAGAGATACATTCTCCATTCAATAGATGTGTACTAATTATAAAATTTCATATTTTTACCTCTTTTATCCAATATTATGAGGAAATTATAAAATAAATTTCCCTTTAATTATGTTTATCGATTAAGACTAAGTAGGTATAAGTACTCAAATCTTTATGACTTTATATTATTTGATTTGTCTTATATGGGACCCATACGAATTGGTGCAATGCCTTAGCATCTTGTGAAACTCATCATTTAGATTTTGATAAATTTAAATCCCATTATATTAACAACCAGAGATTACTTTGTCCCATTGTTTCACTAATTGTTGAGACCTCAACAACTCCCCTTAATTTTTTCTCGAATATCATGGGGCCCCTATATAAATTTTGAAAATATCACCTTATATTGATTTTGGGTTCCTATTTCAAGTGATTTTTGGGTTTCAAATTTTGTCTTTTTTTAATAATATAATAACCTTCATCTCATCGAGACATTTCCGGTGATATAAAATTTGCCTCATTTTGATTTTCAGATCAAAAGTTATGGTCATTTGAAGTTTTGCATTTTTCCACTATATTGATGACATGGCAGCCCACATGGCTCAATGATGTCGCAGTGTTAACTTGTCATAGTCCATGTGGTAAAAAAACACACATTGTAATTTCACATCATTACCACATGTCATTACATCCTAGCCACACCAACATCTATGCATGGTTTTCCATGCACCACATGGTACCTCCACATAGGTGATACATTGGCATTACTTTCCTCATCAATTCCATGCGGTACCTCTATGAGAATACCATTTCAACTGTTTTTCCACATTACTTGGTGTGAATCTCCCCAATTTTTGAATGAGCGGGTTTGAAATCGCCTAAGAACTCCATCCCGAGAGGGACTTTGTTAGCTATCGAGAGTTTTTCATGTCCTAGAACAACAATTTTAATGCCATATTTCCTATCCCAATTTTAATGCCATATTTCCTATGCCAATTTTAATGCCATATTTTCTTCTTCATGAAACTGGTATTTTTCTATCCCAAGATGCGTTAATTGATGGAACCGAGAGATCAAAATATTTTCCATCTTGTAACAGGAATTTTCCGACTAAGTGATTTTTTTCTCTTGCACTAGTGCCACTTTTCATTTCATATAAATCCCATCGAGGTCCAAGAGAGGCACAGTGGCGCGTAACTTAAGTTAACCTGAATGAGTTTCATTTTAACATGAGTTTTTTAGAATGTGTTTATTGGGACCATAGAGTTTTTTTTATTTTCCATCTAAGAAGTTGAGGGGTGTAGGTCATGAAATTTTTAATTATTTATTAATGCCACCTAAGCCTCAATGTAGACTTCACACATGTCAATTAACCTCCACATAGACTTATCTAATTGGTTTGATTTTATCTCATGCTTTGACTTTGTCTCACATACCTATGTCTAAGGTCTTAATTCGATTATGAATTTCATCATACAAGGTTTAATTATTATTTTGTTACCTCCGTGTCTCACATATGTAGCTCTAGCATGTACTCACTACCCTATATTTCCCACCTATGTTTACACAATCCATATGATTCACAAAACAATATAAAGACCAAAATCTATTTTCACCCATTGAATGTGGGACTAAGTTCTTTAAGTTTTTGTAGAAATTCCCACTGTCGATCACCACATAATGCAATATACTAAAGCAAAATACTTGATCTACTTCTACAAACAAACTTTCAGAAGCTTAACCAGTTACGAGCAAGATCAAATAGAACACATATAACAGAGAATGAGAAAGAAATCACACATGAACACAGAAGAATACTCCGGGGAAAGCCTCATCTAAAAACCTCGATCTCTGTATTATCATACAAGTGGAAATATGTTTGGATTACACAAAGCTTTAGCTCACAAGCTATCCAACTCTCAGTACAATCCCTCAATACTTCTCATAGACTAAATAGAGACAACATATGTCTTCCTCCAATCCTCCAAGCCTCATATTTCCTTGCGTAGTTTCTCCTGGGGTCCAATGCTGCCACCTATGTGAATTAGCCTCTCACACAACTCACCAAACTCAGAAGTAACTGCGCAATCTCCAAGGAATGAATTCCTTCTGCATGCAAGAGATATCCTCAATTGAATATTCCTGCAATTGATAGTACATTGTCCCATCATCTGATCTCAATTGGGTCTCTAATTGAACTGACATGCATGAATTATTTATGAGAGAATATTCAGTTATTTGAAGTTCATTAGTTACATGCATGCTATGCATTAACTAACTGAACTCACAATCAACTCCACAAACTGTTGGAACTAATCTAACTGGACTTAACTCAGTTAACTTAGCTAACTAATTACAACTCATCCTGATCTCCTTAATCAAGGGATAACTTCCTCAATCAAAGGGGAAATTGTTGCATGTCTTCACATAGAATTCATGTTTGATTTTATACAACTAATTAACTCAAGATGAATTAATTAATTATTTTACAAATAGCTGCTAAGATCAAATTCGAATTTTAATTCTCAATTTTATTTTAGGGACTAACTAAAATTGGAATGTATCCCAAAATGTTATTTATAGAAGTGCTATTTTTAGTACTTCTATTTTTAGCATTTCTTGTTGCTATTTTCAACACTACCTCTCAACAAGAAAGGGATTATTAGTCACCCCAATCCTTTCTCTATGGAACTCGAACTTGCATTTTGACAATGCCTTAGTCAAAATATATGCATCTTGTTACTCGATTGAAACATACAACAACAACATGATCCTCTTCACCACACAGTCTCGAAGATGATGGTACCGAATATTGATGTGCTTGGACCTATCATGAAATACTGGATTCTCAGAGAGTTTGATACAAATCTGATTATCGCAATAGATCACAGTTGGATCCATCCTCTGACCAAACAATCCCACTAGAATCTTTTGCATCCAAATGGCCTCACATGCTGCCTGACTGGCAGCCATGTATTCAGCCTCTGTTGAGCTAAGTGCAACTGACCTCTGTTTCCTATTGTACCAGGAAACTGCAGCTGAACCAAGGTTGAAGATTCCTCCAGAAGTGCTCTTCTGGTCTGATGGACTCCCTGCCCAATCTGCATCTATGAAGCCCTGAAGCTTCACTCCCTCTGTCCATTTGTACCACAATCCATACTGAGATGTGCCTCTGAGGTATCTCAGCACATGCTTCGCTACCTTCCAAAACATCTTGGTAGGCTGAACCATAGCTTGACTCAGTTGGTTCACCGCAAAGCATAAATCTGGTCATGTTTTCACTAGATACATCAGTGAACCCACAAGCTGTCGATAAACAGTAGCAGCTACTACCTCACCTGAAGTAGCATCCTCCTTCCTCCAACTACCAGCTAGAGGAGTCTGCATGGGTTTGCACTTGTCCATGTGGAATCGCCTGAGTATCTCATTGGCATAGTTTATTTGAGACACAAACACTTCCCCATCCTTCTGCCACACTTCCATTCCTAGAAAGTAGTGCATAAGACCCATGTCTTTCATCTCAAACTCTCTTGCAAGGTCCTCCTTGTAAGACTTGATCAACTGATTATCACTTGTCAAAATCAGATCATCCACATAAAGAACAATGATCAATGGATTACCTTCTACCATGATGTGGTAAAAGTTCGCATTTGCTTCACTCTTGGTGAAGCCCAACCTGATGAAATAGTTGTCGATCATGGTGTACCAAGCATGAGGTGCTTGCTTCAGCCCATACAAAGCCCTCTTGAGTCTACACACATGCGACTCGTGATTGAAGGTATCAAAACCTTCTAGCTACTCAATGTACACCTCTTCCTCAATCTTCCCATTGAGGAATGCAGTCTTCACATCCATCTGATGTATCTTCCAACCCATCTGAGTTGATAGTGCCAACATCGATCTGATAGATGAGTACCCTGCTACAGGAGCAAAAGTCTCATCATAGTCGATCCCCTTGACCTGTGAGAAACCACGGGCAACAAACCTTGCCTTATGTTTCTCAACACTGCCATCAATTGCCTACTTTACCTTGTAAAACCATCAGGAACTCACCATTGACTTGTCCTGAGGTCTTGGGACAGCATCCCAAACATAGTTCCGAACAATAGAGTCGTACTCCTCCACCATTGCATCAACCCAGACTAGTTGCTACACTGCTTCCTCAAATGAAGAAGGTTTGGTCTCTACACACTCCCCAACTAGGGTCATGTAACCAATGTACCGCTCGGGTGACATCCTCTGTCTACGATGCGAAGATGGCTGTCCCACATTCTCTCGTGCATCCATCATCAACCTGTCAGCTTCCCTTGAGTGTTTCTACCCATCTCTGGAAGACTCATCATGAGTGGATGTCTCCACTCCTGGATCCTCTACATGCGGCTGCTCCGCATCAGTGTGAGGCTCCTCCTCCTTAGGAACTGAAAGTTCCTCCTCTACATGCAACTTGAGCTCCCTCTCAAGTGATACTCGCATGCCTTTCTACTTGTCGAACTTCATATCTCTGCGTACCACTATCCTCTGACTGGTAGGCAGGAACACCCGATAGTTGTGGGGTGTATCAGTGTACCCCACAAGTATCCCAAACTCAGTTGTTGGATCTAGCTTCTTCTGGGAATCTTTGGTCACATGGCAATAAACCGATGATCCAAAGATCCTGAAGTGACTCACATCTAGTCGCTTCTCGAAAAAGGCTTCCATTGGTGTCTTCATCTATAAGGTGCGGGCTTCTATTCTGCAAGTATACTGTTGTATTGCATGCCTCAGCCCACAAATGAAGTGGTAGGCTTTGGTCATGCAACATCACTCGAGCTACTCCCACAATCGATCTGTTCTTCCTTTCGGCCACCCCATTCTATTGTGGGTTATGGGGTGTCGTCAACTCCCGTTTAATTCCTTCTGTTACGCAAAAGTCCTTAAAATGTTGGGAGACATACTCTCCACCATTGTCACTACGCAAGGCCCTTATTTTCTTTCCAAATTCTTTCTCTGCCAAGACTTTAAACTCACAAAACCTTGAGAAGATCTGATCCTTCTTTTGCATAAAGTAGATCCAACATATACAAGAAAAATCATCAATAAAAATAACATAGTACCTTTGTTTAGCCGTGCAGGTTGTAGAGAATGGTCCACACACATCTGTGTGAACTCGCTCCAGGATTGCTCTAGCTCTACTGTCTCGATCCTTAAAGGAATATTTAACATACTTACCCAAGGTACAACCTTTGCATGTATCCGTCTGCTCTAGTTTTCCCTTCAGAAGTCCGGTAGAAATCTGTTGCATGATCTTCAAGGCCCCATGGTGCAAGTGGCCCAATATTCTATGCCATAGCTCGCCAACATCTTGGCTTTGCACCAACTCTGCTTTGGAACTCAATGCAACACAGTCGTCTACCTCCAGCTTGTAGAGATTCTTTACTTGAATCCCAATCCTCTTGGTCTGTCTAGTGCCGATATGTCTCAAGAATACCTTTACTAAAGACTACATCATAGCCTTTGTCTTCCAGCATAGCGACAGACATAATATTCTTCTTCAGACTTGGTACATACTTTACATCAGTTAGGGTGAGAGGAGCTCCATGCTCCCTCTGAAACACAACCATACCTTCACCTAAAACACGATAGTTTCCATCATTGCCCATCTCGATCTGCATCTGGAGATCCTTCTCCTCCAAGGTACTGAAAATATTCTTATCGTCAGTCATGTGGAATGAAGCTCCACTATCCGGGTACCAAACACATCCCACCATGGATGAAACCATGCATGCGATGAGAGAGAAATTTAATTCCAACTGTGAGGCCAGTGCCTCACCATCTGATCCCTTCGAGGATCCTTTCTTGGATTTCTTTTGTGGATAATTCGTAGCATAATGGCCCACCTCATGACAATGAAAGCATCTTACTTTCAATTTGTCAAACTTCTTCCCACCTTGGGAAGAACTGGATTTGGGATGGGACGCCTTCCCTTTCCCTTTCCTCGCCTTACTCGCTAAGGCTAGATTTTCTTCATCATATTGCTTTGATGAAGATCCATCTCTGGTGCTTCTTCTTATCCCCTCTTGCATCAGATCCGACCAAAGTCGTTCCCAATCTGGCAGTTTCTCTCTTCCGTTTACCGAGTCTTGGTAGCTATGCCAGCTCTTAGGAAGACCGAGGAGAGCAAGACTCACCATGTCATCATCGGTTGTCGTGATCCCTACACTTCCAAGCTCATCCCTACAGGTGGTGAGCTTGTTCAGATATGTAGAGATCATGTCACCCTTTTCACACTTGATTTTCCGAAGCTTGTCTTTCAGTGCCAGCTTCCTTTGATTGTTGCTGTTCTAATATAGATATTTCAATGTTTTCCACATTTAAAACGGTGTCTCCTTCCCATGGAGACTCGAGACTATGTGGTCTCAAACTCCCTCCAGAAGAATTCTCCTTGCTCTAGCCACATATTTCTTCCATTCCGCCAATTCTGTAGCATTAACTGCTGCTGCCTTGGGGACTTCTTGATCAATGAAGTCCTTCAAACCGTTGTCCTCTAATACTGCTTCCATGAGATCCTTCCAAGCTATATAATTTGAGCTACCATCAAGGGCATACTCAAGTCTTTAACCGTTGAACGCCATTGGTGAAATTTGAGATGTGATAAGAATTCAAATTCTATAATCAGGAGCTTCAAACTTTGAACTTCTCCCTTCTTTGTATATTGTTCTTCGCTTTGATCACCTTTGCTTCGATACCATAGAAATTCCCACTGTAGATCACCAGATAATGCAATATACTAAAGCAAAATACTTGATCTACTTCTACAAACAAACTTGTGGAAGCTTAATCGATTATGAGCAAGATCAAATAGAAAACATATAACAGAGAATGAGAAAGAAATCACACATGAACACAGAAGAATACTCTGGGGAAAGCCTCAGCTAAAAACTCTAATCTCTGTATTATCATACAAGTGGAAATATGTCCAGATTACACAAAGCTTTAGCTCACAAGATATCCAGCTCTTAGTACAATCCCTCAATATAGATCATAGACTGAATAGACACAACATATGTCTTCCTCCAATCCTCCAAGCCTCATATTACCTTCGCAGTTTCTCCTGGGTCCAATGCTACCACCTGTGCGAATTGGCCTCTCACACAACTCACCAAACTCATAAGTAACCGCACAATCTCCAAGGAATGAATTCCTTTTGCATGCAAAGATATCCTTAATGGAATATTTCTGAAACTGATAGTACACTATCCCATCATCTGATCTCAACTGGGTCTCTAACTGAACTGACATGCATGAGTTATTTATGAAAGAATATTCAGTTATCTGAAGTGCAGTAGTTACATGCATGCATGCATTAACTCTAAACTCACAATCAGTTCCACAAACTGTTGGAACTAATCTAATTGGGCTTAACTTAGTTAACTAAGCTAACTAATTACAACTCAAAGTACAACTCATCTTGATCTCCTTAATCAAGGGATAACTTCCTCAATCAAAGGGGAAACTGTTGCATGTCTTCACATAGACTTCATGTTTGATTTTCTACAACTAATTAACTCAAGATGAATTAATTAATTATTTTACAAACAACTACTAAGATCAAATTCGAATTTTAATTCTCAATTTTAGTTTAGGGACTACCTAAAATTGGAATGTATCCCAAAATGCTATTTATAGCAGTGCTATTTTTATCACTTCTATTTTTAGCATTTCTTGTTGCTATTTTCAACAGTTTTAACCATTCACCAAAACACACCAACCCTTCGCCAAATTGTACTTGAGTTGTTATAGGACCCTGTCTTTCGGAAGCCATTTATTGGGCTACAGGGCATGAAATCATGTCCATGATACCTCGATGGAAATTTTAAATAAGGAGAATAATCTACGATGGTTTATTTTGAAATATTTGCAATCCCAATCTTCCAAAAATTCGAGAGAAAAGGGGCTACAAAATTGTAACAAATTGAGATCCTTGTGTGATTGTTTTAGGAAAAGTCCAATTGCCATAGCGTCTTGTTGATTGTACCGCATTACAATGTTGTTTATTGACTAATTGTGCAATACGGAAAACTATTTGGGATCATACTTATATTTTTATTATTAATTGAATTAGGTTTTCTTAGAATGATTGGTTTTGAATGTTTTTAGGTTTGAGTTTTGCTTTGAGTTTAAATGTGTTTTTTAATAATAATTTTATTGATATTTTTGCAAATAATTTGGAGGAAAGTTACCAATTAAAGTCTCAATATTTGTGGATTGGATTTTCAGAGCCAAATAATGAGAAAACAAACATTTATGAAGCTAGCATGAAACATACTTCTATTTCTGAAATTGAATTGTATGATTATAAATAAGAGGTCTGTAAAGGAAGAAGGGGTTCCAATAGTTTGAATACAAAATAAATTTTTACATTGTTGTGGAGGGGTTTCTTGGAGGAAATTGGGAGCTTGTTGGACCAGACAAAGGAGATATGTTACAAATTGAAGAAGTTCATGCTATCGTGAACATTCTTTAAATCTTTTATACTCAAAAAATTTATGATTGGACCTTTGAATTTTGTACACTATTGTCGAAGTTTATTGTTGGTTGATGGCCTTTGTTTATATTTTGTTTTGATTCAATCTTTGTTCCAGGAAATTATATGATGTATGGTTTTGCTTTGCTGGCAATTCCATGTAATTATATTCTTATTTAAACTCATGAAAATCTACCTTTTTATGGTGGATTGGATTGAGATCATAATTGAATCACAAATTCAAGTAGACTAGGATATGTTAGTTGATCACTATTTAGAACCCTAATTATATTCTTGTCTTTGTTTTAATTGTTGTTGTGTCATGTGAACTATCTATATGATATAATGGTGTATCTAAACTTGAATTAATTTTGTAGTATTTGAATCCAAGTATGCTATTGTGAGGCTCTAATAATTGTTTATCATATAACCAAATAAGCACATTTTCTCAATTGTTGCAAATTGTACAAACTATTTATGTGGTTTTCTATCTCATCTTTACCTTAGATTCAATTCCAGTCTAGTCTCTTTTTATCTTGCTCTTGGTTGAGTGTGGACTATTCCTTCTCTTAATCAAGATAAGTTAGATTTCTTTTTACTGCTTTCATGTTATCTTAGATTGCATCTAGTTTTAGGAGATCGTATTAGAAAGTCTCCATTTTTTGAAGAAAATCTTGCAAGTGGAAACCAGGCCCACATATCGGTTGCAGTCACTACACCAAATGGAAAAGGATCTAATTGGGGCCCTTACTGGGCAATCTCCCAAATGTTAACATGGTCATTTTTTCCCATTAACATAACCTAACTGGGCAATCCTTATACTCATATTCAACTAGAAAGGCTTCCTATAAAGAAAGGGCCTATTTTCATAGATTTTTAGCTTGGGAGTTTGATTCTCTAAAAAAATGTTTGAAATAAATATATGTAAACTAACTTCTAACTTCCATCACTATGGACATAGTGGGATTTAAAGCCAAATTTTGAATTCCACAATCTTTATTTGAGGATCTTTGAATCTTTTATTACTTAAATTTTTCTCTTACCTTTTTCAACTACAACTTGTAAGAGAATTTAAGGAGCAAAGAAATCAACTTTGTTATTGGACCCATGGCTAGCATAATATTCATTTTTAAAAAAATGGCATGAATATAAATATAAAAGAACTTCAAAACAACATTTACCTAAGGCTCCTTGGTTTTGCTCCATCAAAGAATTTCTAGGCAATCTCGTGATTGAATGACATATTTTTTATAACTGTAAGAGATTTTGAAGAAAAGCACACAACTTCCCTCAAAATAGACCCTAATATTGTGGACCATATAATGAGAAAATATACATTTTCCTTCAGATATTATTTTCTTTATGGGTGACCTTTAAAGAATGAAAGTGCTCTGAAACTATCAAGGATATATCTTGAAACAAAAGATGATCAATTGTTTTCATTATTGGCCTCACATAAATCACACCAATCTAGTCCATGCCAATTTTTTCTTTGCTTATTATCCTAGGTCAAAATTCTAACCAACCAAAGAAAGATCCAAGTCTTTAAGGGATTGCTAAACTTCTATACTACTTTTCATTTCCAAACTTTGTCTCCTCTTATCTCTTCCTCTATGTTTCCCTTGTAACTTGTTTTAGTGATCACATTTTTTGTCTCTAATATTTTTATCCATTTTAGTCTACCTTCTTGATTGGAAAGCTTAATGGTGTCATGTTTCATCTGAGAAACAAATTATATTATGTATAATAGTAATAATAAGGTCATAGCTAAGCCAAATACCAAATTGGTGTATGAGCCCCTTTTATTTATAGAACATGGGACCTACTTCTACGTAGTGATTTGACTCTTAATTTTTTCTTTTTTTTTTGTAATAATTTACGGTAAGTCCTTTTATTTTTGGCTGGAGTTAAGAATTGATTTCCACTAAATCTCACTATTGCCTTATATGAATCTATTTGTATCTACCAAAATCATGCTTTGAGTTCTGGAGTTAATGGATTATCACTCCTAGCATGTGCCACTCTAAGGATGTCAAATACATCATCTCTCTAGAAATCAAACTTGTACCAATCATGAAAAATCCTATCAATTAAGCATTCAACCAAATAGTGGTTGATTGCACCTAAAAGATTTAATCAACACATTGTACAACTGATTGTGGAGTAAATGTGTAAATTAGGTAATAGTGATCTTAACATATGATAATAAAAACTAAAAATAAAAACTCAGGTAAGTCCATCTTAACCTTAGTCTAATCAACACTAGGAAGAATGAAAAGAAATAACCCATAAATTAGAGATCACTTGGTTTCTATGGGGATTAGAGTACTAGCATCTCAAAGGTGGAGAAATTATTTTTCAATTCAACATTTGAATTCGATGATACAATTTTTGGCAATATTTTGATTTTCCATTCTTTAAAATGCATTTTTGAATCCATAAAAGGATTTAGTACTCTCAGAAACCCCTAGAGCACTTAAACTATGTAAACTACACAAATCAAAATTGTGGAGCTCTTGGATTGTGTAGACTACACAACTCAATTTAAACAAGCATAAATTTATAAAATAAGTAGAAATATTTTTGAAAAATCAAACTTTTATTCAATTATATTACATTTTTAAATACTTCAGAACTTCAAAGATCTAATTCATCCATTATCGAACTTAAATCTAATCAACTCTCCTAATTCTATTCCTTAACACTTAGTTTACTCTTTGTTAACAAAAAATAAATGCAAACAATTATCTTAGTTCTAACCCCTAACATTTAGTTTACCTTTAGTTAACAAAAAGAGAAGACAACAAGCACTAAGCACAAGTGACCATTTTGTCAACATCCCTAAAAATTTCTAGTGTTAAATATGCACTAACATATACATAGTTAATTTGTGCAGGTCGGGGTTTATTCTGATGTATACACATTTTGTATCCATCAAATTTATCCCAAAGCACTGCCCACACATTTCTATAGAATAAGTGTGACATAGGCAAATTTTTAATCACCCTCCCATTTGGTGAGGGAGCATGTTAGTTTCATCCAATTTTGATCCTTGAAGCAGTTGACTTTGCATACCTATGGTCAGTTTTCCATCATACGAGAAGTGATTTGAGGTTGATTCGTATGTCATTAGGCTTGATCTTGATGGAAAAACGACTTGTAGCTAAAGTAGTGGAAAACTATTTGAGGTATTTGAACAAGTTTTCATTTATAAAATGAGTAGAAGTAAACTTTTAAGTGTGTTCAACTCTCTAGTTTTAGCCCTTAACACTTAGGTTACCCTTAGTTAACAAAACTTAAGCTCAGTCATCTCTCTTTTTCTAACCCCTAACATTTAGTTTACCCTTAGTAAATAAAGAGAGAAAACGACAAGCACTAAGCACAAGTGATTATTTAGTCAATGTCCTTGAAAAATTATAGTGTTAAATCCGCATGGATGTATACATAGTTAATTGGCCTAGGTTGGGGTTTATTTAAACATATACAGACTTTGTATCCATCATATTCATCCCAACAAACCACTCCGCACAATTATGTAGAATAAGTGCTCAGAGGCCAAATTTCAATCACCCTCTTTCTTGTAAAGGGATCACATTAGTTTCATTCATGTATGATCCTCAAAGAAGTTGACTTTGCATGCTTGCGATTGGTTGTTTTTTATATCGAAGGTGTGTTGAGGTCGAATCGTGGATACATCACTAGGTGTGATCTTGATAGTGAGGTGGCCTACAACTAAAGTGACGAAGAAGCGTTCAAGATATTTTGATGGTTTTTCCTTTAAAAAATGAGTAAAATTAAGTTTTTGAAAATGCAAACCATTATTGAAATTAATTGAAGTCAATTCTCATATATCAAACCCCTAACACTTAGTTTAACCTTAGTTAACAAATAGAGAAGATGTCAAGCACTAAGCATAAGTGATCATTTAGTTAATGTCCCTAGAAATTTCTAGTGGTAATTCTGCGTAATAAGAATGACAGAGGACAGCATTTGATAACTCTCTTTCTTGGAAAGGGAGTGTGTTAATTCATCTAATTGGTATCCTTGAAGCCATCAACTTTGCATGCATGTGGTTGATGGATCATTATACAAGAAATGCACTAGGATTGGATAGTCGATATGTCATTAGGAGTGATCCAAATGGTGAAAGGACATATAGCCAAAGTGACAACGAAGTGTCATAGGCATTTTGACTAGTTTTCATTTCACAGCTAAAGAGAATTATTCCTTCTTTGATTGATATAATTATGATAATAATTTTGTTGTGCTTTCGAGGTTATGGTTCAATGAAGCAATTTTCATGTGGATAACACCAAAATTTAGTTGGATAAATAGTGTATCCTTATCTTCAACATCAACAAACTCTATCATTTTTTGAAGTCGTTGTTGGATCTCCAAAATTTCATCCATTTCACCCTCTTTTCTTCCAATTTCCTTCAGTATTTACCATATTCCACATCTCCATAACCATGCACTAGGACCATCTTCATGATTAAATATGAGTTTAGACATATTATTTTCCAATACATTTATTTTGGTATTTTGAGTGAATTTATGGTTAAATATTAGAAAAATAACATGTATTCACTTATATATAAAAGTTGGATGAGTTTTGTGATGTGTGTAGGCATATTTGAAGATTCCAGCAAAGTCATATTTGGCCTCTAAGTCTCAAATTCAAATTTCCTCTTCAAATTCTTGAAGATTTGAGGAAGATTTGAGATCATTGATCAAGAACATTTCATGGAGAAGAATCATGGAAGTCTTCATAAGTGTCTCCTATTAAATCTATGAGAGATTTGTGAGAGGGTATGTACATATATTACTTGTTAGATGCTAACTTATGGTTGTAACCACATGAGATATTTGTGGATCTAGGAGAGAAATGTGTATCTTAATTTTTGTATAAATAGGAGTCCCTTCTCCATTCAAAGGTGTGTTAAGTTTGGGAGCTATGATCATGCTTCAATGTAAGTTTTGGAATGCTAAGGATTGGTTATGCTTATGCCTGATGTTACGAATACTATTGATTTTAATACAATCCTTTGATATGGTTGTGCTTTCATGATGAGATTTGGTATTTGATCAATAACTTCTTGAACTTTTCACCTCTCATGCACTTCATGATGGCCAATTGAGGAGTATGATTGTATTTTAGTGTTTCATTTCTACAAGATAGATTAGTTTCTTTTATGTTCATTTTCTGCAAAGTTTATTTCAAGTCTTTTGATTAGATGTTTTATTTTCTATGCACTTTCTTTATGTTCTTTTATGCTCATTTCATTTAAGTTGCTTAGTTTCATATTCATAGATAATTTGATAGTTGTGGTTGGCTCTATTTAGTATGCACATATTAGTAATCTCAATAGACTTTAGGCATTTCAACTTCAAGGCATTTGCTTTCAATAGATTAGAATTGCTTTCAAGTTCAACAGAATAGAATTACTTTCAACGTTAGAAATTAATTAATGAAACAAAGAAATACACAAAATATTGTAGAAACACAAATACATAAAAACATAGAACAAGAGAGAGATATGTGTGGTTACCCAATTTGGGCTACATCCATGGAGAAACAACCAATCCTTCCTTTTATATTATCTAGCAAAACGAAGAGATACAAACTACAACAGATCAATTATGGTTTCCTCTTCACTCTTGCACAGTTTCCTCTCTATTTCTCGCTAAGAATAATAATACACATCCACAATACAATTTCCTCATATAAACCAAGGTCTCCTTCTAGGGAAAAAAACTCTAAATTAAACATAACTTTTACCGTTAGATCATCTGCCTAATGAACGACCCAAATTGACTATGAAATTAAAATATTTTACAACGAAATTTTTCATCTATTTTTAGCTTCGAGGGCACTTCCCTCAAACCCCCGCCAGAGGGGGCTCCAAACATGCAACCAACCCCCCTGGACCCCACATGCAGCAATAATGGGGGGGAAAGCCCCCCCACACCCCCTATCGAGGATTGGGATCCAAACACAGCTGAAACAAGACCTCTGAATCAAGAAGATAATTAGGCTCCACATCCAACATTCAAGGTCAATAGATTATAATTGCTTTCAAGTTCAATATATTAGAATTGATTTTAAGTTCAATAGATCAAATTCATTTTCAAGTCCAATAAAATAGGATTTACCTTATATTTGATAGAATAAATATTCAAAAAGCTTCATAATATAGAATTAGAATATCCTGCTTCTTTCAAGTTATGAATTTGATGCTTTGATAGATATAGTCCTTGAGAAAGAACGTGTGTGTGTGTGTGTGTGTGTGCGCTCATTTAGATTTATTTTTTTCGGTTTTCTTTGAGTCTTGCAATCATTTACATAGGTTAATTTCCTTTTTGATTGAGAGTTAATTTCCTAACATATATTGTGCAAGTGTACTTCATAAGTATACGAACTTGAATTGACATCTAATGCAAGTATTTAAACTCACAATTAAATTATGCAACAGTGGTTTTCGTATGGGACCAAACTTTTCATGTTTTTTCAAATAATTTTGAAATGGATAGATTTGACTTCCCAATATTTAAAGTATTTGCCAAATTCGAGCTCAAAATATTTGAGGAAAAAAGTGCATTCACTTTGAGAAAAATATACAATCATTCGTCTCATAAATTCTCTCTAAGCGTTATATTGTTTTCCCTTGTAATGATCATAAACTAAAAAAGAAAATTACTTCAATATCCAACATTATTAAACATATATATGAGCTACATTCTCAATTGTCCAACTACTCAATAAAAATTAAAATATAGACTTTAAAGAATGAGAACCTAACAAGTTGTCCTAGACTCATATTCAGTTAGAAAGGATTCTTGCAAAGAAAGGGCTTGTTTTCATAGCTTATTATCTTGGGAATTTGATTCTCTAAAAATATGTTTGAAAGGAATATATGTAAACTACCTTCTGACCTCCATCATTATGGACATAGTGGGATTTGAAGCCAAATTATGAATTCCACAATTTTGATTTCAGGATATTTGAATCTTCAATTGCTTCATGTTTTCTCTAACCATTTTCAACTACAACTTGTAAGAGAATCGAAAGAGAAAAGAACTCAACTTCATTATTGAACCCATGGCTCACATCATATTTATTTAAAAAAGGGCATGAATGTAAAAATAGAAGAACCTCAAAACCACAACTACCTAAGGCTCCTTGGTTTTTCTCCATCAACAAATTTGTAGGAAATCTCATGATTGAATGACATTGTTTTAATAACCCAAGGAGATTTTGAAGGAAAGCACTTCCAACTTACCTCAAAAGATATGTTAATCTTGTGGGCCATCTAATGAGAAAATATGCATTTCCCTTCAAATATTATTCTGTTTATGGATGACCTTTAAAGCATGAAAGTGCTCTAAACTATCACAAACTTATCTTGATATAAATATATAATCAATTGTTTTCATTATTGACCTCTCATAAAACACATCAATTTAGTCCATGCCAATTTTGCCTTTGCCTATTATCCCAGGTGAAAATCTTGTTTTTTAAGACCAACCAAATAAACATCCTAGTCTTCAAGGGATTTCTTAACTTCCAAACCATCTTTCACAACCAGACTTTGTCTCCTCTTATCTCTGCCTCTATGTTTTCCTTGTAACTTGTTTAAGCAATCACAATTTTTGTCGCTAAACTTTTTGTCCATTTTAGTCTACCCTCATGATTGGAAATTCTAATGGTGTCATGTTCCATCTAAGAGACAAATTATAATAACGATAACAATAATATGGTCACAACCTGGGAAGACACCAAATTGGTGTATGAGACCCCATTGTTATAGGACAAGGGACCTGCTTCCATGCAACGATTTGACTACTAAAGTCTATGGAGGTGTACATACACTACCTCCCTCTGTATTTGAGCATATCCTCTTATAAGGAAGCACATGTTCTTAATCATTAGGCTTACTCAAGGCATATATATATATAATTCTTAATTCATCTCAATCATAATTTGAACAAGTGTTGAGATCATGTCTTTCAAGTGTCACAAGAGATCAAATATTTAGAGGTACAAACCTTTCTTCAATTTTCAGCATAGTAAAAAATGTTTGTGTTCTAAATTATATTTTTTTTCTTTTATATCCCCGAAGAAAGAAACTTACAAAAGCAATACAGAAATATAATTATGAAGCCTTCCAAAACTCTAAATAAATACTTATCTCTCAAAGCTCCCACCTTCTTCCGCTCGAAATTCAGCCAATTATATTTTATTTTAGTTTAATTGCAGCTAATTTTGAGAGGTCTCTAATGAATATAGTCTAATCTCTATTGTCTGGTTTTTCCCATCTACAACTCTTAATGTCATAGATATTGCAATTACAACTTGTCTGGAATTTTAGCACATCAGCAGAAGATCACATCAGTATATCACATTGTTCACCCTCGATATTAATTTCCTTGTATAAGATTTGAGCATTCTTATATAAGTTTGTATATATAATTCTCATCCTTGCTACTTCTTTGTGTTAAATCATAAAAACATTATGCTAAATAAAAACATTATTTATATATATAATTCTCATCCTTGCTACTTCTTTGTGTTAAATCATAAGAACTTTAGGTTAAATAAAAACAAACTATAATCAAAACACGCATCGCCATGAATACAACCCTAGCCTCAACTCTAGCTTTGCATTTATTTGTAACAATAACTGCACTATCGAAACCACTTCGTTACATTATTTGTTAACTTTAATGGTGCTTCATTGTGAAACTGCAAATTGTCATTTGTAACAACTACTTGCATTTACCACCTTTGCAATATAAAAATAGCAGATTGCCCATATGCAACAAAACTTGCATATGTAGCAGTGGAGCCATGAACTTAGTTATGATTTGAACTCTCTATAAATCACCTAAACTATTTGAGTATTGACTTAGTTACGATTTAAACTGTTGAAGTCATTAATGTAGATATTACTCTATTCTCTTTATATCTATAATGTATGTGGATGTTTCATACATGTTTCGTTTAAATATGATTGTTTGTTTTTTTCAAACCTTGAGGGGATATAGCATCATGTTTTTTGCAATAGGACTTTCTAGAACCAAACAACTCTAGTTTTATTATATTGGTTGTGATGTTCTTTTGCGGGTTTATGATGTTTCTCTTTTGTACTTAATCTTCTAATTTAGTTGTATAGTTTAGTCAAGTAAATAGTTTAGTCCTTGTGTCTTTTTTTTTTAATAGAGAGTACAATGAAAACTAAAAGCATATATGTAAAATTAAACAATCACCAAAGGGTTATTGATGTAAGGAAGCAATACGTATTTCAATAAAAATATATTTGAAAGGAAGGTTTAGTAATTGAAGATAGCATTATAGTTTCTATTCAATATTGAATAATGGTGTTGTTATATTTTCCTTATGTCTAGGTCTTGAATGCTCTTCTTAGTTGACCCGCTCACCCATGAGATCTCGATATTTTTGAGTTTAAATTTGTAATTGAATTGTCATTTTAAATAATAATAAAAAATGATGCTTTATGTGTTTGAAATACTGAGAGGAAGTGAATCAATATTTCACTTCAATTAGTTAATTTTAACTTCACAAAGCATTAATTATCATTGGTATTGGATCAAAACATAAATCAACAACAACATTCAATAATGCACAACATAAAAGACAATATACAAGAGATTTTTAGGTTGAAACCCTTCCAAGAGAAAAACCATTGATTTCTTTTAATATAGGTCTTCAATGTTTACATCAATAGGAAGCTCCAACTTCCAAGATTCTCTATCAACAACTAGAAGGGCTCCGACCCCCTGATTTATCAACTCCAACTGAAAGGATGCTACAACACCCTAATTTACTATCTTCAACTGGAAGGATGCTCCAACACCTTGGTTTTATTAACTCTGGTTGAAAGGATGCTCCAAATCCCTGCACGGGCTCTAACCTACCCTAGCACCACCCTGCCGCCCTGAAATGTTCTTAAGCTCCAATCTGAAGGAGACTCCAATCTCTACCTTGCACCACCCTACCACCCTAAATATAATAATATTGATCGTGCCAAACACACTACCCAACACTTGATCATTGTACAATACAATCATTGCTCTGGTCACTATCCAAGCGCATCAAGTCATCTACTCAACACTAGCATGTTGAACCCTAACAACACCTTGAACTCTGGCAGCATCCTACATACATATTTTGATTATCAACAACCATAATCCAATATTATCTCCATTAACATAACAATACAACACATTCAAACTGACAACACCACTCAGTGATACACATTAAAATTCAGCAATACTTGTCACTGTCAACTATAGCAGACCCACATACATTCATTCTTATCATCTCAACCAACTATTATACATGTTTGTTATACTTATCGAGCATGGCTTTAGAATGGTATCTATGAAGGATTTCTTCAACATACAGACCCTAGATTCCAAAATCAAAGCAACTTAGAGTCTCAAGAGTCAACTACACACTTTGAAGACATAATCTTTTATTTCAACAACAATATAATTTATGTCCTTGGCACACATCATCAAGCTCAATGAATACACACTGATCCCATTCTCAATACTAAACAATACACTGGTTTGAAGATCTGATTATCAAGTTTCATTTATCCCTGTAGCTTAGAACTCCATATCTATCTTTTAAATTTCTTCCTCAATATGATCCATTCCTGCATGATGCTTAGGAATTTATTTGGATAGGATTTTACTCTTTCCAAGTCATCAAGCAATCAGTAGGTCAGCTATGACTACAATGATTAACATGAGAAGTGTTCTTGCCCTGGTCATAAAACCTTACGCCTTCTACAATCATGCCATCACACCTATCTATTTGTAATACTTGATAATGCCTTCAACCTTCACCTCAACAATTACTTGAATTGAACAAATTAGATAACATGTCTTGTACCTTATATTTATTGTATTTTAAAGTGCTTATTGAAGATTCCCTAATTCTGGACTTAACGCTTGAAGATTTCACTAATGCCATCAAACAACAAGTCCAAGATTCACCTCTCTGATACAACCCTTATATGGTCTTAGAAAAGGTCTTTTCACAACTCAATATTCAACAATTAGAATTATTCTCATAGTAATACACTTTGAAACAACTTCTCATATCAACCCTTAAGAAAGTTTGCAAAATACCTCATAAACACACATCTTTCCTTGTCACAATATGGTTCAGATTCCAACTTGGAGATGTCCCAAAGTAAGTTCTGCCATTTCCCTTTGTGAAAGTAATACCACTTATCATACATAGCTCTTGTTTGGTCAATCGTCTTCCTTGAAATCAAATTTTAGTTTCTGACAAAGGCTCCTTTTATAGGCTTAAAGGACATTAAAAAGGGGTATGGAGCTACTTCTGAAAATGACCTATAAAAAGTTTGCCTCAGAAAACCCTAAAATATTCCCCTAGAAAATAATGAAATGGTTTACTAAAAAATTTCCGAATTAGGTCTTCATTTCAAAATGAGATCAACATGCCTCAGATCTTGACTTAATAGTTTTAATTTATCCTTAAGTGGCCTTGATGCAATCTCATAAATTAACCTTGAATATTGCCTCAAAAAAAAGGTTTTTGATGTTGAGATTGCAACAAGATGATGGAGCTTAGTGAAAAGAGTCGCCTTCACTAAGTGGGCCGCAGGCTATTTTTGGCGCAAGTCTATTTTTGGACTATGTCTATTTTTAGACATATGGATCATATCTATGGATTGCAGGTTGCTGTTTATGGATGATTGATCAAGTTGAGAAAATAGATGGACTTCTATTTTTGATGAAAGTGTGAGTGATCACAGTGTGAGTGATCAAGTCTATTTTTAGACTGGCTGTCAAAAATAGAAAAGTCAAATATTATTATCTCACAATAATATTTGGACTATAAACTTTGTCTTATTCTCTTGGAGCACTTCAGTTCGAGCTACGGATGTGGCACATGCAATTGCATGAAGGAAATACGTGGTTCTTATGGGTTGGTTGAATATTTTGCATGCATGACTTCAGTTAGAACTCAAGTGAGTTGAGTTTAGTGGACTGGAGGTGCAGTTGATGGAGTTGTGTTCAGTTTAGCTTTGTTAAACTGGTTGTATTTAGTCTAACTGGCGAAAAGACTAGAGATGAGTTGGGTGAATTAGTTATTAATTATTTCACAAGTTATTAAATCATAATACAACTAATGAATACATCAGTTAACTCAGTTGCATGTCAGTGCATGTTCAGTTCAGCAGGGACAGGTGTTAGAGAATCAGATTGCTATCAGTTGTGTCTATAGTTGTGCACCAGATCTTGCACAAATCAGGGGATTGAGTATGCCAATGAGTTTGCCCACATTGTAGCTTGTTCTCACGTGATTTAGCCAAGGAAAGACGTGGCTGCCTGGGAATTATCACCGGTTCTTGTGCAGGTATTGAGCAGCGGAGGCAGGCAAGCAGCGGAAGAGATTTGAGCCAGTGATTGATTCAGATCTGAGCTGTATTGTGTGTAAAAGGTGGAGCTGGTACTGGATTGCTTGTGATAAGCATTGTACTTTGTAATGTTACATGACTCAATCATTAATATACAGATAGTTGGTGTTTTTAGCGAGATGCTTTTCCCGGGATACATACTGTGTTAATGTGTGAATGCTCTTGATGTTTTATTGTTATTGATGCTGCTATATTGATGATCAACGTAGAGGAGCTTATGTATTGTGTATGTTTTCTGCAATAGTACATGATCAGGATAATCTCTGTTGAATATGTGTTAAATTATTCAAAATTTCTACAGTTGACATACTTTTGAAATTATATTATAGATAGTCAAGATTAGGCTTACAAACCATCATAACTATTGCAAAAAACAAGTCATACAAAGTGTAACATAGTCACGAATTAACGAACAAATTTATCTAAAGAAATAAGCCACAAAACAACCCTTTCAATACCTTGTGACAAAGTTCTGAATCACCTCGACTTTTTGTCCCGAAAATTTCCAATATAGGTCTTGAAATAGGTCCAAGAACAACCCTTAATGGTAACTTTAAAGTCGCCTCAGTTCATCCAAAGTGAACCTCAAGAAAGGAGATATGAGCCTCAGGAAACCTCTTCAAAAATACCTCAAAACAAGTGAAAACAACCTTAGGAGAATAGGTTCGAACTTTAGGTAGATGTCAAGGATTAGCCCTCTCAAAATAGACTTAATTCAACACATAACAAAATGGAAATTTAGCCCATATATACCCTTCCATGGGGGGATGAACTAGGTATATTCCGCCTCAGAACAGGCCTAAAAAAGACAAAGTATATACTTTTAAAAATAGTACGGATATGCCTAAGAAAATACCTTAAACAATGTGAAGTGATCTCAGACTACCAACAAAATAGCCTCAAAACAACCACGAAAATTTCCTCTAATGGGCCACAGGTTCAAATGCCTCAAAGGATTGCAAGCCAGCCTCAGGAAGGAGACAGAAAATTTCACATAAATTCCTCAAATACTCATTCCTGCAACCCTATTTAGTCTAGTGAAAGCCATGCATAATAGATAAAATGATAAGCCCAGAAATCCCCTTGAAAACTTTGCCTATTTCCTCATATTGTTGTGACAATATTGGCCTAAAAAATAACAAATAAAAATTTCAAAATATGTGCATTAAACTTATCCATTTTGGAGGGAAGACAAGCCGTATATATATTGGTCGAAGAGACATCCAAAGGGGGGAGGCCACCCTAATCAATAGGAGGGAGCCGACCTTAAAATTTTGAATTTTCATAATTCAAATTTTTGGAGCCAATTTTTAACCACCCTTTTTAGGTTGACTTTGAAAAATAGAGAAATAATATTTTAGGTCATCTTTTGGAGCTAATTGGGGTTGAGTAACCCCTATTTAGTGATCAAATAAAACCATACAATCATAAACAAAATAATTTCAACATTTTTCTGATCATTAAGCTCGCTTTCAATATCAATTTGGGCTCCTTGACCACACATCAGGAGCACAAACTTTGATTGAGAATATCTCCTAAACTGTGAGGAGTTATGAGGCATGCCAACTACCGTTGGAATTGGCAAGACAAGTAGAATTAAATGAAGATGTAATTATTTCAAATTTATCGATCGTCACATCCAAATTCCTCATCAAATGCAGAGCATCATGGCCACACCATAGGAGATCCTCATTCTTCCAGGGTTTCTTGACCAATGGAGTTTCCAATCAATGGCATCCATAGATGAATATTAAGAGAGTTCAAAGCCTATATTGGCATCAATGACAACACCATTCAACATTATGTACTTTGTGTTTGTAGTCCAAATTCATTTTATACATTGTAGCAATTAGTTTAAACTAGGAAATATCGTCATCTTAAATAAATATGATGCTTCAACTACTTTGTGTTTGTAGGTGAAATTTATTTTATACATTGTAGCATTTAGGTTAAACCAGGGAAGGAGGAGGATGGTTAAAAAAATGAAAAGGAATTTATCTTTCATTTTGTTAGTACGTATGATATTTTAAGAGTAGTAAGTGTAAGGATATATAGCCTCAAAAGGATAGATAGAATGGGGTTTGTTTGAAGCATAGGGATATTAAAAAAAATGGAGGGAATGAAAGTATGACCAAAGGCAATAGCAACAAATGCAACGATGAGGGTTTCTTCATGTCATATTTAGCTTGTGGGGTTGTTTTTTCGTTAATGTACGGTGTGCTGCTAGGCCAACTTGTTTTGGACATTGTCAGCCTATTAGAAAATGATAAGTGTCAGCATGTTATTTGATAAAAATGAACAACCATCAAAATCTGATAGAAATTGAATGGATCTTATCATTGTGGGAAAATTTAGATGTATTTTTGTGTATTATTATCACTATTTTTCATAATTTTTAATAAAAATATTATATAATATAGTGTGAAAAATTGATATTTTTGTATATTGAATGAAAATTATATTGAACTATGAAGAAATTAGTTGGAAAAAAATAAAAATCAAAGTGGAATTAAGAGATCAAATATTTAATTATTCTATATTGTAATTACATCGAAGGTGTCTCTTTACGGGGATGGGTTGGGTAGACACTATTCATTCTAGCCAAAAAGATGCGCCCATTTTCTTCTTCCTCCATTAAACCAATTTTCTACTTGTGGCACTTTAAACTTTTAAACAATGCCCACCCTAGTTTTCTTTCGATGTCCAACAACTCATATTTCTGTTACTGGACCTAAATCCCTAGACGAGGATCATTGTCTTGTTACTAATAGGAGTTCCTTGGTTCCACCGGGACTTCAAGCACCAACAAGCCAAGATTAACGTTGATGTCGGGGTTCTCGATGTGGCGCTCTGAATAGTGTAAATCTTGTTACTCGAAGCTTTGTTTGTTGCTCATGTTCCTTAACCGACTTGAAATACACAATTAAAGATGAGGATCTCTGCTTTGAATGTAATTCTTTTTTGAAAAGATCTTTCACTACTCAGTTCTTGAAATCTTGTGGCCTTGCAACTCAAACCTTCGTTTACTAGATTTTGATTAAAAAAAGCAAGACTATGAGCTTTACTTCAGACTGTTGAATTTGTAACTATGGTTAGTATTCATAATGTTTATTTGGTCACTTGATGTACTTGTATTTATCATTGTAAAGCATATTTATAAATGTTAGAGTCAAAGGAAATTTTATTTTGAATCAAATTCCCATTGTGACTTTTCAAAGATAAAAATTTCAATTTTTGAAATGTAATTTTTGGCTCCAAAAGTGACAAGTCGGCTTCCCACCAAGTCAAGTTGCCCCTGGCCAAGAGACACACCCATTCAACCAAGATAAACTACTATATAAAGGTATCTCGATCTACACCACTTGGGAATTCACATTCTCTCACACAAGACATTTTTTGAGCAAGCAAGCGAAGGACAAGAAGGATGAATAGGACAAATTCTCCCTATATTCTCTCTCTTGCAACATGCATGTGTGGATTGGCTACTCTCTTTGTGGTTCACATTTTTGTAGGTATTTTGTTGTGGGGGGGCAAAATTTTCTAGGTAACTGGGTAACTGTTGTAGGGCCGAAATTTCTAGAGAAACTGGTAATTGTAGGAGGGGTGAAATTCAGGATTATACAGGAAAAACAAATTGTTGTATCAAATTGGGTGACTTGACTTGGAGGAGAAAACAATATTTGACCATAGATTTAGGCATGTCTCTCGTTGAACAAGAAGAATTTCTCTATTGAAAAAGGTTGTTGATTTTTTTCCTTTGGTGGGTTTTCTCGGGGTAAAAATTATCTTATTTTTGTGCATTGAAGTCGCTATTATACTACTATTATTTATGGTTGGATTTGTAAAGTATAAATGATAATAATATATTAGAATGTGATAAAAGAAGATCTACATCAAAAGTATTATTAGAATTTTAAAAATACTTCTCTAACACTAATTGCACAAACAAAATCAAAATGGTTTCAGAGCTTTAGTGAAGGAAGGAAGGAACATTAAGATCACCTTGATAAAATCCTACAGAGCATTTTATTCAAGACATTCTTGTAGATTGGTTTTTATGGCTTATTCTATCAAATATGAAAACACTCTAGAGGGAGCATCAAACTTTAGAGCTTGGAAAGTTAGAATAGATATTCTTCTTGCCAAGAACATATTTTTGGACATTGTGACAAGAAATGTTATTGAACCAACTAATACAGTGGGAAAAGAAAATTTCAAGGAGGATGACATCACTACTATGAGTCTTATAGTGGACTCCATTAGGGATCATTTGTTTCCCAACATTGCAAAGCATGATACTTTAAAGAATATGTACGATGCCCTAACAAATCTATACACTATAAGGAATGTTGGCCAATCCATAAGTTTGAAGAACAAACTTCAAAATACAAGGAAAACTAATGACGACACCATGGCTTCATACTTTGTAAGGATTTCCCAAATTAGAGATCAAATTCAACAAATTGGGGAATCCATTTCAAATCAAGAACTTGTGACCACAACACTCAATGGTCTTCCCAGATCATGGGATGCATTTGCAGTAGGCATAAGCAACTGGAAATAAGCTCCTTCATTGGAATAACTACTGGCATCTTCTACTCAACAATAATCAAGGTTGGTGTCAAGAGATCATCAGGAAGAAGAAGCTCAAGCCTTTGCAACTCGTTTCAATAACAAGGGAAAGAAGAAGTTTGGTATTCATCACAATAATTCAGGAAATGGATCCTCTTCTAAGAAGAAGGATTTATCAAAGATACAATGTTACGGATGCCAGGAATATGGAAATTTCAAGAAATATTTTCCTAATATGGCTAATAAGAAGAGAAATGGGAAACAACATGCTTCTGTAGCTGATGTTGAAGATGAGAAACCATAAAAGATCAAAGGTGACAAGGATTTTATTTTTCTCTCCTCTAATAGGTTCCATTATAGATGATGATGACATGTGGCTAGTAGATAATGGAGCATCCAGACACATGACCAAAGAGCATGGAAATATTTTTGCATATTAAAAAAGAGGTTTTCCCAAAGAGTTGAGCTTGGAGACAATCATAGATATGCAGTCAAAGGAATTGGAAAGGCATCCATAGAGATGGAATTTGATAGCAATGTACACCTCAACAAAGCTCTTTATGTACTAGGTTTGAAAAAGAATATTGTTTCTATTTCTTGTTTAGAAGATAAAGGAGATAGATTTTGCTTTTGTGGATGGCACAATACTTGTTTGGTCCAAGGGATCTAGTATAGATGATGCTAGGGTTATTGGGATTCACAATGGAAGACTGTATAGACTTATAACTCAACTAGCTCAAGCACTAGTACATGATGATATCAATCCAACTAAACTATTGCATCGAAGGAATGGACATCTTCATTATAGAGCGTTGCCTGAGTTTAGTCAAATAGTTTTAGGGGTTCCTGAACTACATATGAAGAATGATGGTGTATGAAAAGGATGTGATCTTGGGAAGAACATTAAAAAACCTTTTCCAAATAGTGACAATAGATCAAAGGAAACCTTGGATCTGATTCATTCTACTATGTGTGGCTTAATGCCTGAGAAATATCTTGACGACTTGTTGTATTATGTGACTTTTATTGATGAATTTTCCCGTAAGACATGGATATATCTTTTGAAGACTAAGGATTGCGTATTCAACAAGTTCTAGGAATTCAAAGCTAAAGTAGAAAACTTGAAAGGTACGAAGAACAAGATATTGACATCTAAAAATGGAGGAGAATACACCTCAAAGGATCTTGTTGCTTTCTACAAGTTGGTCGAGATTAAGAGGGAGTTAATTGTCCACTATAATCCACAACAGAATGGTGTAGTAGAACAAAAGAACGGGTCCATTGAAGAGTCTCTCAAGGCCATGATGCATGATTTGGACTTGTCATTGTTCTTATGGGTTGAAGCATCACAGAAAATTGTGTACATTCAAATAGAAGCCCTCATAAAATTCTAGAAGGTATGACTCATGAAGAAGAATTTTCTAAAAGGAAGCTAGAGGTTTGATATATGAGAATATTTGGTTGTCTTATACATATTCATTTTCCTAAGTATAAGATGGAAAATCTTGAGCCTTCAAGAAAAAAAGGCATATTTGTTGGTTGCAAAGAATCATCGAAGGCCTACAAAGTATACATTCCAGAGAAGTGATGTATTGAGGTCAACAAATACGTTACCTTTGATGAGAAAGTGGCATATCGAAAGTCTAAGGAAGTCTCCATGGGTTCCTTAGATGAATTGAAGCAGGAGGCGACAAAAGAAGAGCATTCAAGTTCTACAGAGTGTCCTAAAAGGCCAGAAATTCCTTGTGATTCAGTGGAACTAGTTGTTGTCCCTGAGATCAAGAAGAGACCGACATGGCTTAGATCTACATTAGAAGAGGCAGAAGTACATGCAACTCTTGATGGCACATATAGGGAAGTTAAGAAACCCAAAAGGTTTTCTAGCTATGCAACTCTCATGACAAGACTTAATGCAAAACCTTTCACTTATGAAGAAACAACTAGCCATCGTATGTGGAAGGAAGAAATGAATGAAGAGTACCAATCAATCATGAAAAATGATATCTGGGAGATTGTGCCAAGGCCTGAAGGGAAGTTAGTGGTGACTTCCAAGTGGATATACAATATCAATCATGTTGCAGATGGGAGTATTGACAAATATAAGGCGTGGTTTGTGGCTAGAAAATTCTCCGAGAAAGAGGGAGAAGATTATGAAGAAACCTTTGCTCCAGTTTCCAAGTACACTTGTTATAGGAAATTTTTTCACATAAGGTCAATAGGCCTACAAACTGGATCAATCAACATCCATGAACACCTTGTCATCATCCCTACTCAAATCCCTAAGAATGACTCTCCCAAATCCCTCAGTTTCTGGGCTTAACTACTTCATTTTAGTGCTTTTAAGGCCCAAAACACCCTGTCCCTTTAGGGACCTGTATTTAGAAATAGGTTGCTCAGTTTTGAACCTGTTCTAATCAGTAGTAAGTTTTCCCTTATTATGGGTGCACTGATTACAGAAATTCAGGAAAAATAAAAGGAATCCATAAGCTTCCTCTTTCAAAAGCTTCGAGGAGTTGTTATAACCATTTTCCTTGGATAATAACTTTGAATCCTGTATGATCCTACCTTGGATATTTCACCTCTTATCCCTTGAGCTCATCCTCCCCTCCTAAGTGGATCTCAAGCCTAGATTGGTAAATGGATAAGAATTCCTAAACTACCACACTCTCCTATAAATATACAACCATCTACAGCATTAGGGTTGGATTTTGGAGACTAATAATACCCTCATGTTGTTGTTTTGATGCTAAGAGAGTTATCGTTTCCATGCAATAGGGTAACATTGAGGTGTGCATTGTGTCAAGGAAGGACAAGTCAACTTCGGTAGATCTCTACAAGAGTAACTTCCACTTTTGGTTGTAAACTCTCTCCCTTTCATATTAATACAAAGAGTATACCATTTTCCTATATGTGTTATGTTATGTTTACATTCATATATTTCAATTCTATGTTGATCCATTAAATATAGTGACTAGATAATGCTACATAGATGTCGTAGATCTCTGGCATGTGTTGAATGTTTGTGCAGGTTCTAATTATAGTGATCAAAGATACAATTGGAGCTTACAATCTAAGAGGAGATAAGAGCTTGTGACGAATCACAAGTAAGCATCTTTCCATTCTCCAATTTCTCTAAGGAGAACTTTATAGTCTTTGCTTTTTGTTGTTCTAGACCAGGCCACTAGATCTACATAAGATACTTCTGTCGACAGTCGTAAATTACGTATAACAAATTGATGACCATACTGGGGATTGATTCATTCCCTTAGTGGTTTCCTTGACTTTATCCCTTGTTACGCCTCTTAAACATACCTCTAATGCCTCACTAAGTTTGAATTGACCCTACAAATATCTTTCATTGAGTTGCATTTGATTTTTTGTGTCGAAACTAGCTTTTCCTTTATGCACCTGCGTTGCAGAGCACTAGTAACCTCTCTGCACCTACAATGACCTCTGTTTCATGCAAAAAAAATGCCTTTTCATGCTTTTCTCTTTGATTAACTTGATTCTAGTTGGTCCTCCTTATGTCCTTGAGTGTGTTTAGGTATCTTAGAAGCCTTATTCTTGTTTGCTTTTGGTTTTGAGTGCCTTTGATAATAATTTTTTTAGATTTTGCTTTGTTCTTGTCATTAGGTAATTAGCAAACTAATTGCTTGATCATTGGGTTGCTTGAATTAATTGGTGTCCCAGACATCATTTTGAGTAGTTTCTTTCATCAGTGATTAGGTGAATATACTAGTTTTCATCTAAAAATTAAGTGGAATTGAAAAGAAAAATATTATGCATCATGCATTGCATCTATGGTTTTGTGAGTGAAATTGTAATTAGAAACAATTGCATTAGGGGAATTGCTTAACAATATTGTTTGTTGCATCTTATATGTTGCATATTCTTTGTTCCCTTCCCTCCCATATATAGATTTTCATTGAAAATAAAAGTTTCATTTTATCATTCTAGATTGCATTTTAGGATATTCAAGTGAAATTCATGGCGAGCCTTGAAAAGTGAAAATTAACTCAAGAAGAACTTTAAAATTTATTGAAGCAACCTAAGGAGCATTTGTAACATTAACGCAAAAATCTAGAGGTCTAGGCTAGAGACATGTTCTGGCGTCTATAAACATAGGAGCTGTTGTTTTTTGCCAGCGTTGCATTCCGGGGGTGATATCTCGTTCCACGTATGTAAGTGTATTAGACCATTCTCCATGTACCTTCGGTTATATCGGATGGTTCTCAACGCATGAAAGGTATATGGGAACGATCTCATCGTATGGTTATGCAATAGGCAACACTACTACAAATTGCACTTTCACGTACCTCCAGGTATATTTTTGAAGTCCCCACTAGGTTGCTATCTCGCCTTAGGTAACTGAGTTGGCTACCTTGTACATTGTGATACATCAAACACAAAATTTAGGGAGATTTCTTGCTCATATGTAAATCCTTGGTTTACCAAGGTGGTATATTGTAGTTCAAAGTTGCTTGGTAATCCCCTTTTTCCTAATTACCACTTTATTTTATTTTCCTCTTTAATTTATAAAATCAATTAATTCACCACGGAATAACATCCTCCCCGTGGAATAGCTCCTTAGTGGATCTTAGGTTGAGACTAGTGGCAACAACTCCTGAGTCCACTAGTCAAAGAAACCCCTCTGATGGGAATCCTAGTCCTTTTCCTCTTGTAAATATTGGTACTCCTTATATGGAAATGTTGTCCCTTCTGAGATTTACCATTGGTTTTCCAGTTTGGTTATTTTTGACCCCTATGGTTTTTCATTTCCAAAATTATTATAAACCAAGTAGTCCTCCTCCTGAACAACATCAACCTCAAGTTGATCCTTACGTTGACCCTTTTCCTTCTTCACCTATTATTCCTTCATCCCTTTCTTCCTCCTTTCCAGGTAAAAGTCTTGATTCTAGTAACCAAGAAGCTAAGAAGAAGAAGAAAAGGATGAAGAAGAAGAAGCAAATAAGCAAGGGGGTAGCCAAGCAACTATTTCTACCCATGCAACTAGTATGGAAAAATATTCCAATTAGCCCCATAAAGTTAAATTCCCTTGCAAGTTATGTAAGGGTGATCACCTTCTTCGAGATTGTCCTTGTATTCCCAATGTATTAGAAGTGTGGTCCACAGGCTCACATTAGCCTTGGTCATCAACCTCTGGAGATCATGTTGGTGATAAACCATCACCTAGTGATAGTAAGGTTCATGGGGAAAAGGGAAAACTTAAGTTTCCATGCAGGTTATGTGAAGGGAATCATCCTATTCACCTTTGTCCTTATATGGATGAAGCCTCAAATTGTTGGGCAACCTTACAGCTTCTCAACCTCGTCTTCCAGTTAGTTATCGAAAGATTTCCCCTAATCCTCCACTAGTTGATGAAGTGATTGATCAAAATTAATTTTTAGTCAATCCCACTCTTTGAACATGAATCATATGAGTCTGTTTCCAGCCAACCATTAGTTGGGGAAATAGTTGACTCGACTCCACCTTCAATTGCTCGTATCTTTCCTGTAGAGAGTGAACTTCATACTACTTAGGTTCTTCTCCTTTCTTCATATTCTAATGAATTGGGGAGAAATCCTCCCATTCCAATGGCACAAGGGGACAATCATCCCATTCCCATGGCACAAGGGGAAATCCTCCTATTCCTATAGCACAGGGGAGTAATTCTCATGTTCCCATAACACAAGAGGGCAACTCTCCTATTCTCACGACACCCCATCCAAGTAGTATGGTCACTTCCTTTTATTTCAGTCAACTGGAAGGATATCGTGTTCCTCCTTATATTCCCTTCCAGATCATAGTACAGGCTTATAATATTCCTGTACCTGGAAAATTCATAGATGAAGGCATGTTTGTTAGTATTTTGTCCTCAACTGCTTGGCAAGCTTTCAGTTCCCCACATCTTGTGCCTATTACACAGAATTTGTTGACCTTTAACAGATGAACCATCCAATCTATAAGAAGAGCTTCAGCGTAAATCACATGAGAAAGACCTTTGTCGGCGCATTTCGAACCAACCAGTGTGGTTCATCGTCAGGACAAGTTGAAGATACAGATCCAGGTCTTTCTCATGTGATTTACGCTGAAGCTCTTCTTATAAATATGACTGATCACAGAAGCCTCAATTCTAGAACCATCCAATCGTTAGAGATCCTTCCTTAGTTTCCTATTACTTTGGGAGGAAATATTGTCTATAAAGATGTGATGGTAGTCCAAGGCCCTTTGGATTTTAATTTACTCCTTGGGCATGACTATGTTTATGACATGGGAGTTATTGTCTCTTCACTCTTTCGTGTGATGTCTTTCCCACGTGAAGGAAGAATCATGACCATTGACCATCTTTCGTTCGTTGATCCTAATTTGACTCCAAATCAGTTAGATTCCCTAAATGGTCCTTATATGCAAGTGGTATCTCCCCCACCACAGATTAATTATGTGGCAACATGTTCCATGCCTGTGTCTACTGATGATCTAGTAGCTGATCTAGTGCATCATTTAATGGGGGAATTGGAATTTGGTTTGTCCATTGGATCCTTTCACCCCTTTCGGAGCATTGTTCTCCCATCTCATGAGAACCTCTTGGGAGCCATGGCCTTTTGTAGGTCATGATCAATATCCTGGAGCAGAGTTCCTTTTCTTATGCTAAGCTCCTTAAAAAATGAAACAAGGTATCAAAGCTGAGTTCCTTTTCTTGTGTCAAGCTCGTTAAAAAATGAACAAATCCCCTTCCAATTCAAATCTTTGATTAGATCTCATAAATTCCCAATCAAGTCTTTCACTTGATCTCATAAATAAACCTTCATTCCATCCACCTGTTAGTCACCAGAAGTATACTTAGGTGAATGAAATGAAGCTTGGGGGGCATATGCCTAGAATTGAGTCATTATGTTGGGGGCATGCAAACTTATTTCAAGCATAGTTTTTTCTCTTTTTCAAGCTTGTTTAAAAATAAAACTACTCTCAAGCATAGTTTTTCTCATGTTTCAAGATAGTCAAAAAATGAAACCGTCTTCAGGTAGTCTCAAGCATAGTTTGCACATGTTTCAAGCTTGTGTAAAAATGAAACCATTTTCATCCTACCTCTCGTGATTGCCATTTTTATCAGCCTGATTCTACCATATAAGCCTTGGTTTTCTCATTTGATCATCACCATCTGCTTGGTTGATCATACGATTTCACTTGGTTTTTTTACCCTTTCTTGAGGAATTGTTGTGATTAGTGGTCTTATTAGCCATCCTCTTGAACTCTACGTGTTTTGAGCAGTTCCATCATGACCAAAACTAGTTGCTACCCTTTATTCCACTCATTCCTACAAGAAGAGTCCTCTTTCAGCTCTTTTTAGACTCCCTAAGCATTTGTCTTTTCGAACTCGATAAAGTAAATGAAAAGATGTCTACCCAGTATAAGTTTAGCCATTTTCTATACAGAGATAGACTAATTACAAAAAAGGAATACCTTAGTCAAGCATGTATAAGAGGTTCTATTGAGTATTGTTTTTTGCCTTTTCAGACTCAAGAGACTATTTACGAAAAGGAATCTTTGGAGTTTTCTTTTTCACCTCTTTTTCAAACCCTCTAAACACGAAAAATATGTTGATTTATACCTTCGTTAGACTCATAAAAACATCAAACAACGATGGACTCATCAAACATGAAGAGGTCGAACCATTCCTTCTCAACATTCATTAAATATACTAAGAGGAATTCATCTGAAGGATGAACTTACAGATCAAAACATATGTTATCCTCCTCAAGCTTGTTAAAAAAATAAAGAGGTATTGACCATAAATGGTCATGGAAAATGGGAAAACATGGTACTCCACCTATTAATGGCAGTGAGTCACCCATGAACATGACAATCTTCCACTTCATCTTTGTGGATGTTGGGTTGGGAAATCTACTTGTCTTTTGGTTCATCACACAATTTCAAAGCCTTCGCTTTCCGTTTTGGGTCAATCCTTTCGATTCCATTTAGTGTCGTCAATGTGTTCAAGAGAAGTCATTCAGTTGATATCTGCTATGATAATATTAAGCCTTCATTCTATTTCTGTCATTCCTAAACCAGTTCCACATCAACATTGTTATGTATCAAATCATGATACTCGTTTTGTGTCGTTGATGGGGGATACATCAAGGCCCTCTTGTGATGGGTCTCTTGTTATCAACATTAGCTCATTATCCAGGAAGTTGACTTAGGAACTCTTCCTTCAATACCTTGGGACTTGTATACATAAATGGCAAGCTTCCTCGCTCTCGTCGAAATTTTTTCATCATTGGCCTTCGACCAACATATTTTGTGTGGTGTTCGATTTCAACTCATTAATTCACACCATATGGAATGTACTATTGTACCTTAAGATTCATTAACATCATCAGTGGTTTCTCTTGCATTTGTTGATGATTTACATAATTGGTCGATAATCATATGGTGTCTACCATATCTGATTTCAACTCACTAATTTGCATAGTTAGGCTCATACATTGCACACTCGTGTGAACGAGATAGAAGACCTCAGATCTTGTTTCATCCATCCATGCTACGATTTCAAGCTTAATACAAGATCACAATGTATAATGGCTATGATCATACAAACAATCATCCAATCATGGGTCCACCCTTTGTCCTCAGTGGACATGTCTTCTTGATCATTGTACATGTAATGTTAGCTTATGTGTTAAGTATGGGTATGCCTTCCTCAACAAAAATACCATGATGAAAATATATTGTAACAGATGATGATCCGACCAGTTGTTCTTGATCCAAACTTGTCACAAGGTAAAGCACTTTAGTCATTAGTTTTCATTTATGACTTTGTGCTTTAGGGGGAAATCTATTATAGGATATTTTGTCACATATGGTTAATAGGTCTACAAACTGGATCAATCAACATCCATGAACACCTTGTCATCATCCCTACACAAATCCCTAAGCATGACTCTCCAAAATCATTGAGCTTATGGGCTTAACTACTTCATTTAAGTGCTTTTAAGGCCCAGCACACCTTGTCCCTTTAGGGACATGCGTTCAAAAATAGGTTGCTAAGTTATGCACCTTCTTTGATTAGCAGTAGGTTGTCCCCTGTTGGGGGTGTGTTGATTCTAGAAATTCAGGAAAAATAAAAGGAATCCATAAGCTTCGAGGAATTGTTATAACCATTTACCTTGGATAAGAACTTTGAATCCTATCTGATCCTACCTTGGAGATTTCACCTCTTATCCCTTGAGCTATCCTCCCCTCCTAAGTGGATCTCAAGCCTAGATTGGTAAATGGATAAGAATTCCTAAACTACCACACTCTCCTATAAATCTACAACCATCTACAACATTAGGGTTGGCTTTTATAGACTAATCATACCCTCATGTTTTTGCTTTGATCCTAAGAGAGTCATAATTTCCATGCAATATAGTGGTGTTGAGGTGTGCATTGTGACAAGGAAGCTCAAGTCAACTTGGGGATATCTCTACAAGATTAACTTCCACTTTTGGTTGTAAACTCTCTCCCTTTCATATTGATACAAAAAGTGTATCATTTTCCTATATGTGTTATGTTATGCTTACATTCATATATTTTAATGCTATGATGATCCATTGAATAGAGTAATTGGATAATCCTACATAGATGTTGTAGATCTTTGGCTTGTGTTGATTGTTTTTTCGGGTTCTAATTATAGCAATCGGAGCTACGGTTGGAGCTTACAAGCTAAGAGGAGAGAAGAGCTTATGACGAATCACAAGTAAGCATTTTTCCATTCTCCAATTTATCTAAGGAGAATTTTATAGTCTTTGTTTTCTATTGTTCTAGACCAAGCCACTATGTCTCAGTAAGATACTTTTGTCTGCAGTCGTAAATTTCGTATAACAACACCTCCATTAGATCCATCATTTTTCTTATTGCTTTGTTTGGATGGAACTTGCACTGGATGGATGTGAAGACTACTTTCCTCAATAACGTAATTTAGGAAGTGGTGTACATAGAGAAACCTTGAGGCTCTAAGGTATATGGAAAGGAATCTCATGTTTTCAAGTTGAAGAAGGCCTTGTATGGACTCAAGCAAGCTCCAAGAGCTTGGTATGCTTGTATTGACAGTTATCTATCGAGACTCGGATTTTCCAAGAGCGATGTCGATCCAAACCTTTATTTTAAGGTTGTGAAGAATGCACCTGTGATTTTAGTTTTATATGTTGACGACTTGTTTCTAGCAGGTGCTAAGCCTCTTATCATTAAGTGCAAGAAGCAGTTGGCTTCTCAATTTGATATTAAGGATCTTGGGTTGATCCATTATCACTTGGGAATGGAAGTATGGTAGAAACCTAGCGAAGTCTTCCATGGTCAAGGAAAGTATGTGTTGGAGATCCTTCATAGATTTGGTATGATGGACTACAAATCCATGGCGACATCCATGGTGACTAACTTGAAGAAGTTGAGAGGCTTCCACGCCAGATTGGTGGATCCATCTATGTACCAGTGTTTGATTGGTTCGTTGATGTATTTGGTTAACACCAAGTCAGACATATTCTTTGTTGTGAACACATTGAGCCAGTTCTAGATTGAATCAAAGCATGAACATTGGATTGCAACAAAGCACATCTTTAGATATTTGTGTGGTATGATGAATTGTGGCTTGAGATATGTTGCAAACAAGGATGTACAACTTCAGGGATATATAGATGTTGATTAGGCAAGAAGTGTTGAAGATAGAGAGAGTACGTCTAGAGTATTCTTTAGTTTGGGATCCTCTATGATATCATGGATGAGCAAGAAAAAGAGGTCAAGTACACTTAGAACTAATAAAGGAAAGTACATTGCAGCCAATGATGCTTGTACCAAAGTAGTATGGCTTTGGAAGTTGTTTGCAGGATTGTTTGGCCAAGAGTTAGAACCAACGGTGATATACTACGATAATCAAAGTTGTGTGAAGCTTTTAGAGAATCTCATGTTCCATGACAGGTTGAAGCATATTGAGATCAAGTGCCACTACATTTGTGACATGGTGCAAAGGAGAATGATAAGGCTTGAGTACATCTCCACCGATGAGTAGGCAATTGATGTTCTAACGAAGCCATTGCCTAGGGACAAGTTCATATACTTCAGAGACAAGATGGGGCTCATGGAGATTAACCCTCTCTTTGAGAGGGAGTGCTGATATGTTTGCAACATGGATGGACATTAACCTAGTAGGGAGAATGGGTCCAAGAGGCCTAGAATTCTCAACAGATGGGGTTGAGTGAGTGCCTCTAGGAGGAGGACCCTGATCAAACATTAGAAATGGTGGAGTGAGGCCCTTGACCCTAATCACACATTGGTAAGGGTGAAGTGAGGTCCTAAACCCTAATCACACACTAAGAAGGGTGGAGTGAAGTCATAGACCCTAATCACACACCAGATAGGGTGGAGTGAGTTTATGTCAACATCTAGACCAGATCACCAACCAGGAATGGGTTGAGTGAGATCTTGACCCAAAGTTCTCACCAGGAATGGGTCGAGTGAGGTCTTGACCCAAAGTACTCACTGGGAAGGGTGAGTGAGTGCTTGCTAGTTGAGGGTGTCAACATTTTTGGTCTAGGGAGAGGCCATGGGATTCGAAGACTAATCACTATGGAGAAGTGAGTCCTGATATGATGATGACTTTGCTATGGGTTTGGTATCACCCAAGATATGGCCACTAGTAGATGTTGACGTTAGATGATGATGTTGGTGATGATGGATAACCTTTTTCTTTAGAGAAGTTTGTCAATTTGAGAACACCTATGACAATGATTATGAATATCTCCCTAGTTAAAAGGGAGTGTTCAATTTATAACTATGGTCAATATTCAAAATGTATATTTGGTCACTTGATGTACTTGTATTTATCATTGTAAAGCATATTTATAAATGCTAGAGTCAAAGGAAAAAATATTTTGAGTCAAAGTCCCATTACGACTTTTTAAAGATGAAAATTTGAATTCTTGAAATCTAATTTTTGGCTCCAAAAGTGATGAGTCGGCTTCCCTCCAAGTCAAGTCATCCCTAACCAAGAGACACAACCATTCAACCAAGAGAGGCTACTATATAAAGGAAGCTCGACCTCCTCCACTTGGGCATTCATATTCTCTCACACAAGACAATTTTTGAGGAAGAAAGTGAAGGAAAAGAAGGATGAATAAGCTGAATATAAGAGAGAATTATCTCTCTCTTCTCTCTCTTACAATTCACACGTGTGGATTTGCTACTCTTTCTGTGGTTTGAATTTTTTTGCGTGTTCTGTTACAGGGGGGCTGAAATTTTCTGGGTGACTGGGAAACTGTTGTAGGGCCGAAATTTCTGGGGCAACTAGTAATTATAGGAGGAACAAAATTTTGGATGAGACATGTAGAATGAATTGTTGGATCAGATTGGGTGACTTGACTAGGAGAAGAAGGTTAGGTTTGACCATAGGTCTAGGTGTGTCTTTCATTGAAAAAAACTAATTTATCTATTGAAAAAGGTTGTTTGTTTTTTCCTTTGATGGGCTTCCCAAGATAAATCTTGTCTTCTTTTTGTGCATTGTGATCTCTACTATTCTAATATTATTTATGGTTGAATTTTTGAAGTATAATTGTTGAAAGATATCTTGGAATAAGTTAAAAGATATGTATCCCCCACCTTGTGTTTAAAAACCCCAACAAATAAATAATGTGGTAACATATTATTATTATGTCACATTTCATAAATATAACAAGGAAGTTTTTGAAAAGGTGCTAAAAGTAAATGCCATGTTATTAAAAGGGTTTATCATTTCTAGTCAAAGTAAAAATAAAGGAAAAATATTTCTTTGAAAATAAATTACAAAAATTAAATGTTGGAGGGGTTTTTGGCTCATAAAATAAAATCTGAAATTCAAAATTAATTTTCCCTCCAAGTGTTAAGTTGGATCAGCCATTGGAGGCACCCATTCAACGAAAGAGAACACTTTATATTGGCACCTCTGCTCTATTGTTTGGCATAAAAAAAATTTGCATATTTCTGTGGTGGGATTAGTCTGAGGATCAATGAGAAGATCTATGATTTATAAGTTATGTTCCATGTGAGATATAAGGCTCATTTATCTCTCTAGAAGTGCGACTTTCTGAGGTTATCTCTGCAGTTTTTTTTTTTGAGATATGGTCGAGGGTTAAATTGGCTTATTTTTTTATCCTTTTGGTAATGGGTACTCGTTGGTTATAGGTCAGTGTTTGAGGCATATTATCATTCATCTCAAGAAAACTATTTGTGCATAATTGCTGAATTTTTTTAAGGCATTTTCATGGGTTGGAAAAGGAATTTTGTGCACTAGTTTCGACCTCCACTAAGGCATTTTTTGGCCCTTTGACCGAGGCAACTTTGAGGGTTGCTTGTATAGAGAAGGTGCATATATGTTTAGGGATTTTTTACAGTGCCTATGACCTAGCACAAAGAGGTCATACCTTGCTCCACTTAGGTTTTATTTGAAGATTCAAGTGACCAAGCATTAAGACTTGTTGAGCTTATCCGAGTAATATAAAAGGTGTAGAAACTAGCCTTGTTTTAGTGTTGGTCATGTCCTAATCTCTGTGAAAATTCAGTTCTTTATTTCAGAAGTATATCACCTACATTTGGACTCCATTTCAAATTTTGTAGGCAATGTTGAGTCTCAAAATTGTCTTCCATATTCATCCATATTTCCATTATTTCATAAACCATTTAGCCCTCATTTCATAACTATCTAGCTTAAAACCCTACATCAAGTAACCATCTTCATGATTATATGGGTTAGGATCCTTGTTTTCCAAAGATATATATATATTTTTTTTTTATGTATTTAAAGTGAATTCATGATTAAAAACTAGGAAATTAACATGGTTTCATTTATATATATGTGTGTGTGTGCTATGAGTTTTGTGCAATGTGTAGATCATTTGGAAGCTTCCAAGGCACCCTTATGTGGCCTCCCAAGATCAAATTCAAATTTCAACTCAAGAGGTGGACCATATTCCAAGGAGAAATATCATGGAGATCTTTATGAGTCATGGTATTTGTATCTAGTATTTAGGGATAAGTTGAGACAAGTTTGGATCTAGTAGATATTTAAGGGATCTACATTTATTGAGTATATATCCATAATTCATGTATAAATAGGAGGAGCATCCCTCAAAGGAAGCTAATAGTTGTCATTTTATTCATTAGCATCAAACTTATGATTGTTCATTCATCTTGAATAATATCATTTTCTTCAAATAATGAGTTATGAGTGTTAATTGATTCTTAAGATGCGATAGTTGTTCTTGTGTGCTCATTGAGGAATGGAAGGATCCCCATCAACCACAATTTGCATACAACTATAACATAGTTTGATTTATGTTATTTCCTTTCATGCAAGTGTGCTTTACTTTCTATAAGTGTGATTTGTTTTCTGCAAGTTTGATTACTTTCTAACATTTGATTTGATTGTCATTAAATTGCTTGCTTACTAGCTATCTTAGTTTGCTTGCTTGACAACTAAATCACTAGTTGCTATTTATTGCTTTCTGGATTAATTTACTGCTTTCTAGATTATCATATTTTGCTTCTTATATTTGTTCATAGATTAGTTTTCTTTTGAATAGTTTAGAAATACAATGGTGTTAATTCATTCATTCCAGCTTTAGAATTTAATTTAGTTTTCTTGCGTGAGATTTCTTTTGTAGTTTTCTTTAGTTATATTTGTAATATGTATTTCCTTTATCTCTTTCCATCCTAAACAAACTTTCTACAAAAAATTCATCTGAGGTACCATATATTTTGGTTTGCTTCTAAGTTTACGAAACCCTCGGGTTGACATATTAAAATGACAAGGGATTTAACATACCATTAAATTGCCCTACATTTTTGGTGTCGTCGTCGGGGAAGCATGCTTAGATGTAACTAGTTAGGAAGATTGTTTAGAAAGCATTTTCATTAGGGTTATTTTCATTTAGACTGAAATTATAAAAGATAAAACATTCATAAAACAAAACCGCTATTCACTAAAAAAAAAAAAAAAAAAAAAAAAAAAAAAAAAAAAAACCATCCATATCATGAATTCCTAGTTTTGCAAGTAGAAGAAATGGATGGAGATGGTAAAGATGAGGAAGATCCTTTTAGATTTCCCATTCAAGAAACTGATATCAATGTTCATATGAAGAACATCTCTCCATCTGTACTTCCTTTCTTCAATGGTATGAGATCAAAAGACCCCAAAACTTTTGTATTTGAATTTGAAATGATTTGTAGATCTTATGGCTACTTCTTACACATTCAAAAGTTGAATTTGTTTCCGGCAACATTGAAGGATAAAGATCTTAAATGCTTCATGACTTTAGGAACAAATTCTATAAGGACATGGGATGATATGAAAAGACTATTTTTGGAAAAATACAAGATTATTGTATAAACCATGACCTTAGAAATCAAGTCTTTAAGATGAACCAAAAAGAGGATGAAAGCTTAGAAGATTTAGCGGAGAGATTTACATATTGTGTCAAAAGAGCTAAAATGCATAGTTTAGGATCCTACATATTAAAAACTCTCCTACTAAATGCTATAAAGGATGAATGGATTGATCTTCTTAACCTGGTGGGAAATGGAGATGTTTCAAAATTGTCATTTCAAGAGATATGTGAATTGTGTAAGAACATATCAAGAGGAAAAGCAAAGTATGCAAGATCCCTTCGGGATCCTGTCATGGAAAGAGTAATAGGATCACATACTACTAAAGATTGTCCATCATTGCTGGGGTTAAAGGCAATTTACTAAGGAGAAAATCTAACGTTGGAACAATCTTGTTATGGCACTCCAAAAATATCATGGAAACCTCATCAACCTGGTATGATGCAAGATATTACTTCTCAATTTCAAGGTTATGCACAATAATCTCAAAGTAATTGGCAAACACCCTTGCTTTGGCAACCTTGGCCATCTTAACTCCAACCTCGAAATCAATCTTGGAAACAAGGTTGGCAAGGACCTTACAGAAGAAATCCACCGTATTCCCAATCTTTTCCTCACTATCCTCTATGCCAAGCTCAATACAAAGCTCAATGCTATTCATACTATTCACCTCCACCACAAAATCCATTTCATGCTGAATTGACCTCAATTCAACCATTACCATCTGCACAAGTACCCCAAAGATCCATTTCCACTCCACTATGTGCACAACCATTTGGAATCCCCAACAATAAAACACCTCAATCCACTCATAATGTTGAGGTACTACAAAATAAAGCACCACTCAGAAGAGGAAAAATATTCAGGTAACTTCCAAGAATCATGGTTGCATGTTAAAGAAGAGAAGTTGTTGAAACTTGAGTGTTGCGCAGGTCTATCACCCGATTCTATGAATGAAGATCACATCTCTGAAGACTTGCATGGCATGATATCATAAAACCAAGGAAGACAAGATTACATTGAATCTTGGTTTAAGACAGTTATCGAATCTTAAGATTCCATTTTTCAGTATCTTCTGACATTATTCAAATCAAGGCAGTTAGTCTCTCATATACTGGTACATATCAAAGAGTATATTTTAAACATGAATATGAGTTTACTCATGATCTTGTTACGCAAATGGATGCATTGGAAATTCTCTTATACTTAAGAAAATGTTTCATTTCTTTTTCAATAGAATAGGACTAACAAATAAAAACAAGTTTTTGTGATTTTTAGGATAAATTTGCAATTTTGTGGTGCAGTAAGAGCCACCAATTTATTAACCCTTGGCAGGAAAATTGCAATAAAACAAATGATTGTGAATAAGGAGCACAAGCGAAGGTGGAAGAATGATAGTTTCAGGTAAGAGATCTATTCTTTTCATTTTTGTTTTGCATCCAAATTTTTCAAAGAGAGGAATCAACTAATAAAAACTTGAGTATGCTCTCCTCATGTGTATTATGTGACCTGGAAAATTACAAAAAGAATTTTCATGTTAGTATATCTTTTATTAAAAAAAAAAAAAAATTCCTTCTCTTTCATTATTTGTTTCTTTTAAAATAAATAATAAATATAATATATATATATATATATATATATATATACATATAATTTAAAATTTATTTATTTATTTATTATGTTCGATTCAAATTTAATATATATATATATATATATATATATATATATATATATATATATATATATATATATATATAAAGTGAATGGAAACACGTGTAAATTAAAAAACAAAAAAAATAGATTTGTTTTGTTTAAACAAATTTGAAAAGAAAACAAATACATTCAAACAAACAAACAAACAAAAAAACATTTTTTTGGATATATTGTTTTAATAATTAAAAAATTAATAATAAAAAAAAAATAAAAATATAAAATAAATAAATAAAAAACACAAAACAAAAAATGAAAATTAAACAAAATTAAACCAATAAAACAATTAACAAAATCCAATTAAAATAAAACAAAACAATTACTAAAAAAAAATAAAAATGAATTTCACCGGTAATTATGTGAGCAGACGCCAAATACGTAGAAATTAAAAATGTCATTTTTAAAATGCATGTTGTGAACAAATTAAAATGAATCTCAAAAATGTAAAACATGGGTTTTTCTCAGAACAAGGTGAATTATGTTTAATGTGGGAGATTTCCTCAAAATTCGTAACCATTTGATAGACTTTTGAAGTTCTCTGGAGCCTTATTTGCCAGGTTGCATGAAAAAATCGGTTTTCAATTAAGTGCAGCGAGCACCATGGCCATGCTCTGTGGCTGGGCAGTTGGATGGTCGTGGCCTTGGCCTTGGCTATTGGTTTCATTTAATTGAAACTCTTTTTTTTTCTCACGCAACCTAGCAAATAAGGCTCTAGAGAACCCCGAAAATCTATCAAATGGTTACGAATTTTGAGGAAATATCTCACGCCAAACATAATTCACCCTGTGCTGAGAAAAATCCATGTTTTAGACTTTTGAGATTCGTTTTCATTTGGCCACAAAATGCATTTTAAAAATGACGCTTTAACCTCTATGTATTTAGCATCCCGGGTAAAATTCTTTTTTTTTTAATTGTTTTGTTTTATTTTAATTGGGTTTTGTTAATTGTTTTATTGATTTAAATTTGTTTTTTTTTTCATTTTTGTTTGTGTGATTTTTATTTTATTTTATTATTATTATTTTTTATATTATATATATATATATATATATATATATATATTTTATATATATATTTATTTATTTATTATTATTATTAATTTTTTTTTACTGAAATGGGTATGTTTTTTATTTATTTGAAGGTAGATGGTTGGCCAAAGCCTAAACAACCAAGAGTACAGTTCTCCTTATCCTCTTTCTTATGCTAGGATGGATTACAATTTTGTTAAGAGAAGCAAGATTGGTATGATATCTCATCATTAATGTTGAGTTGTCCCTTCTGAAGAGCGCGCCCTCTATTTTCCATGAGGTCTGCTTCATTATTCGAATTCCTTAGAATGTGGTAGAATTTGTAGGTGCCGAATTCAAGGAGGGTTCTCTTTAATCTGCTGAAAATTTTGTTGAGGCTTGCATTATTGAATAATTCCTCAGTGTTGAGTTTTTTTATTAGTATTTCTGAGTCTCCAAATGCTTGAAAGTCTTTGATGCCTCTTTCCCTTGCAATTTGGCATGCTTTGAGGAGAGCTAGAATCTCTACTTGATTGTTGGTTTTTTGCCCAATACCCTAGCAAAAGCAATCCCTTCTTGAGCCATCTGAAGAGTACATAATACCCCCTGCTCCAGCAACACCAAGGTTCCCTTTGGAAGCCCCATCAAAGAAAATCGATGGTAGATGTTGTTGCCTCCACCAATCTTGGAAAGTGATGTCAGGATCTCTTTTTCGCCATTCAGGGTTTGCAATGGGGGGACCAAGGGGAGCTTTCAAGGCAAAGGGGAAAGAGAATCCAACCATCTATTTTCTTTAGGAAGGAGGGTGAGGTCTTCTTTAAAGTAAGATTGCTGGACTGCTTCTAAAAGGAGGGATTTTGCTTTGGTTGCTACTTTCAAGGGAGTGTAAAAGATTTCTTTGAAAATTTGTTCATTCCAGGTCAACCAAATTTGCCAACATACGTATTTGGGGATGGCCATCCAAATTTTGTTCCATAGAGATTTAGTGGGAATATTGTGGGGATATAGGTGGCTCCGTGAGGCAAATAACTCTGCTACAGAATCATGGCCCAGGGGGGGGAATCTAGACTTCATGGAGAATGTAGCCCCATACTTCTTTGGCAAAATAGCAGTCAATAAAGTGGTGTTTAGTTGTTTCAGTATTGCTTCTACAGAAGGCACATCTATGCGGTCCTGCGTAGCCTCTCTTGGCCAGATTTTCTCCTGTTAGGACTTTGTTATGCACCAAAATCCAGAATAAATAAATAAATAAATTGACTTTGGGAAGACCTCCAGGATCCCATACTTTTTTCCAAAAACTGGGCAGATGATCGCTGATTTTTGTTGGGTGAAGGGCACTATAACCAGCAGCTATGGTATACCTTCCTGAGTGTCCCCATCCCCATGCGTCCTTCATGCTTCGATGAACTGGTGCTGCCTCTTCAAGCAATTCGATGAGCTGATTTTGTTGCTACAAGAGTCTAACAGGGATGCCGTGGAAGTCCCGGCAGCACTAATTGCCTTTGTTGTCCCACCTAGAAAGATCGTAGGCGCTATTGATGCCAGCACGTTGGAGCCACTCCTTTATATCTGCGATGTCTTCAAACTCAGATAGCAGAAAACGATCCATAATGCGATCGTCCCACAGAGAGGTTTTCTTTCCATTTCCAACCGCGCGATGCACCTTCTCTTTGAAGAAGTGTAAACTTTTTCGGCATAAATTCCAGGTTTGGGAGTAGTTAACTGAGATGCAGGCTTGCAAAATTCTTAGTGCAGGACCATCTGCGTACTTGTGCAAGAGTGATTGACTGACCGGGTGTTGTGGATCACAATGCAATTTCCATAGGATTTTGCCACCAAGCACAAGGTTAACCATGCAGGATCACAAATTTATAAACCACCCTCTGTGATGTCTCTTTTGACTGTGTCCCAGTTGATCAGGTGATTTTTTTCCCGATTCCCTTTCCCCTCTTGCCATAGAAAATCCCTTAGGAGTTTAGATATTTGATCCATCACATTTTTAGGAGCAAGAATAAAAGTAACTTGGTAAATTGGCAATGCAGACAACAAAGTTTTAATAAGAATTACTTTTCCTCCTTTTGTTAACTAGCAGCCTCTCCAAGGTGAGATTTTTGTTTTGATTTTGTTGATAATGTCGCTCCATAGATCCCTTTTGTTAATTTCATTTGTAATGGGAAAACCTAGGTATTTGATCTTGTCCCATATTTCATAGGCTTTAAAGCCCAGGATCTGAGATATGCTCATGAGCTCTTCCTGTTCCATGTTCCAACCATAAATTTTACTCTTTCTTTCACTTACTAAGGCTCCTGTTACTCGACAATAGCATTTGAGGACTGAGTCAAATGCCATTGCAATCCTGAGAGAGGCTCCTCCGAGAAGAATAGAGTCATCCGCAAATAGGGCATGGTTTAAGGGATCTATGCCATGGGAAATTCTGAGGCCAGGTAGTGACTCAACATCTCTCTCAACAGTGAGCTTTCTGCTCAGAGATTCAGCCAGCATAATGTACAAAAAAGGAGAGAGGGGGCAGCCCTGTCTAAGGCCTCTCTAGGAAGTCAGTAGGGCACCCATTAACCAGGGGGGGAAATCCAGGGATTGTCAATATAGGCTTTATAAGATTCAAAAACTGGTTCAAGAACCCGAAGGAGCGTAAGACTTTGATGAGGAAGGTGTGATTAACCCTATCAAAATCATTCACCATGTCTAGTTTTATCAACATTCTTTTTGCTTTTCGCTGTTTACTTAAGTGAATTGTCTCCTGCACTTGGATGACATTATCCAAGATGTGCCTACCTTCAACAAATCCTCCTTGGGAGGAGGAGATGAGCCTTTTGAGTAATGGTTTAATTCTATTTGCCAGCAGCTTGGCCAAAATTTTGTAGGCGGCATTACATAGAGATACGGGTTTGAATCTAGCAAAGATTTCTGGGTTGGACTCTTTTAGAATTAGTGCGAGGTAGGTGGAATTGGTTCCTCCTCCTATCTTAGCTTTCTCATGGAACCCTCTTATATTTTTCTGGAGGTCATATTTAATGGTATCCCATCAAATCTTATAGAAGTGGATGGTGAACCCGTCAGGCTGAGGAACCTTATCAGGTTCCATAGATCAAATAACATTAATTATTTCTTCCTCCATGAAGGGTTTGATGAGAGCATGATGGTCTTTTGAGCTGACAAGGAAAGGGATGTTTGAGAGGAGCTATGCTGAGTCTTCCTCGTTGCCTTGTGTCCCTGCAGTAAAAAGCTTTTTGAAGTGACATTCTGCTGCCTCTTTTATTTGTGCAAACCCTTTGCAGATTTGAACTTCTTTAGATGTGATTTCCAAAATATGATTACATGAGAGTCTAGCTCTTTATTGGCAATGAAAGAAAGAGGTATTTCGATCCCCAGCCTTCAACCACAGGCTACAGGATTTGATTCTCCGGTACTCTTCTTCCATTCTAAAGGAGCGAAAGGAAGAGCGTTGGGCTTCTACCTCTTTTCCTATCATCTCTGAGGTGATATCCTTGTGTTCCATTTCAACTTGTATGTCCTCCAAAGTCTGCACTATTTCTTTCCTTTGGCTGGCTGGATTTGGAGCGGGTTTATTTTATCCATTCTTTCAAGGCTTGTTTTGTTGCCTTGAGCTTTTGCTCCCAAACATAACATGGCAATCCTAAGATTAGTTTGGTCTAAGCTTCTTTCACTGTTTCCATGAAACCATCCCTTTCAATCCAGAGGGGGTTGAAGCAAAAAGGAAGAGGACCCAAGTCTTCTTCATCCTCCAGGAGCAGCTAAATGGGCTTATGGTCTAAAGTTAATTTGGGGAGGATTTTTGTATTGATTATCTTGTTGTTCATCATTAGCGAGCTTTGAACTAATAATCTATCCAGACGAGCAGATATGTGTTCCTCCCCTGTCCTGTTATTTGTCCATGTATAGAGACCTCTTATTGGGCTAAAATCAAGGAGGTCCCATTGTTGGATGAGATCTTCCACAAAAGGCAACAAATGGTCTCTATTGTTGTTGCCCCCTCTCTTTTCTTTTGGCTTCAAAACTATGTTCATATCTCCAGCAAGGATTATGTTATTGGGGTTATGCTGCTCTAAGAATGCTAGGAGGGAATTCCAACATTCTCTTTTTTCAAAGTAAAGAACTAGAACATAAAGATTGAAGAGTGAGATAGTCAACTTACTTGCACAATGCTTTAATTCTGTGAAGATCCAGTGCTGAGTTTCAAAGGAGTTGTTCAGGTGGAAGAGATCTTTTGTCCATAGGGTAGCTAGCCCCCCTGAAGAGCCCCTTGATCTTACTGCTTTGCCTGCGTTTTTCTTCCACTTCACCTTATTGATGTCAAGGAGGGCTTTCTTGTTAGGCCCTTATACTACTAGTGTAACCCCTTATTGTTATTAGTACAACCCACTTAGTATATTGATGTACCCATGTAGTGCCCATATTGTTACTATTGTGCCCCATAGAAGCCCACTATTGTTATTATTGTACCCTTACATTATTATTGTTATGTCGTCTCTGATTATGTTATGACCCCTTAGACTCCTATATATAGAAAGAAGGTCTTTTCATTTTTATCATCCAAGAATTGTTAATTTATGTAATGTAAATGAGGTTTCCCCCTCGAAGACGCTAAATTATAAGGCGCTAATCTATCTTTTCTTGAGCTGGTTTCATAACATTTGGTATCGGAGCTTTGGATTCTAGGGTTTCGCTGCTCCAAATAGGTCATCGTGGCATTTTCACTATAACGTTTTTTCTGCGATGTTTCAGAAGCTAAAAAAAAAACCCATTTTAGAAGAAATCGTGCTGAACCTTGGGTCCAAATTTTAGAACCTTTCGCGCTATATTGACGGAGATATTGTCTGAGGAAGTTGGTCTTTTTGCAGACTCTTGAATTACATTCCAAACAGGTGACCTAGGGAAAATAGTCATAACTTTCTCTTTGAGTATTGGATTGAAATTTCATAAGAACATAGAGAAATAGGACAAACCATAGTTTCTTGTATATAGTTTTCAGATCTAAAGGTTGAAACAGTGACACGTGGCACTTCATACAAGTTTTCTCTTCTAGAAAGGTCTATAATCAGGTCATCTTGGGAGATTGTGCATAACTCTTTCTTGGAGAATCCAATTTGGATCAGACTAGTGGCATTGGAAAGAGGATGCAGAGGGATACTACAGGTCACAGTTTCAGAACTTAAATATCCGAAAGTACAGAGTTACAGTCGTTTCAAGATCGAGCTCCTAAAATCAAGAAAAATCAAGATGAGGAAGTTTGATGGCAAGGATCCAGTAAATTGGATACTTCAGATGGAGCAATATTTGATCTACATGGTGTACACTGTTACAAAAGGTATGTATTGCTCTTCTATTAGAACCAGATCAATTTTTATGGTATGAAGGGCTTTGTTCTCGTAAACAACTTGTTACGTGGTCAATTTTCACGGAGGAAATGATAGCACATTATGAGGATACAAAGAGCAACACCTTCTTTAGAGCAACACCACAACAATTGGAAAGAGTAAAAGGGCTTCATGACATAGTGGAAAGAAAAATTATGGAAACCAGGAAGCATACCCCTCACAACTATAAAGATGGAAGTGTTGTTTCTCTTAGCCTTCCACAACCTACAAGGGCTACACCACGACAATTGGAAGAAAAAAGAGAAAAAGGGCTTTGTTACAATTGTGATAGCAAATGCACTAAAAGTCATAAGTGTGCTGAGAAGAAATTATTTTACATAAAATATGAAGAGGAGGAAGAAAAGGATCAAGCAACATCAAAAGAAGAGGATATAAGCTAGGACCCCACCCCAGAGAAAGAAGAAATGAATCAGACCATATCTTGTAAAGAATTGGCAAGAATTACCACTCCTCAAACTCTCAAGATAAAAGGACATATCAAGAAGAAAAAGTTGCAAGAAGTGAAAGATCACATCGAGAAAGAAGAAATGAATCCAACCATATCTTGTAATTCATTGGTCAAAATTACCACTCCTCAAACTATCAAGATAGAAGGACATATCAAGAAGAAAAATGTTCAAGAAGTGAAAGATCACATCAAGCATCAAGAAATGAATCCGACCATATCTTGTAAAGGATTGCAAGAAATTACCACTCCTCAAACTCTAGAGATAGAAGGACATATCAAGAAGAAAAAGGTTCAAGTAGTGAAAGATCACATC